>CAUG01000375.1:5998-17377 GCA_000442785.1 Papiliotrema flavescens NRRL Y-50378
AAACTCGTTCAAGCCAAACAAGGGCTGCACCGGCGCTGCCGCCTCTCCGAAAGTCATGCCCAGCCCGACGGGACCGCTGTTACTCGGAGCCCGGCCGAGGCTCAGATCAATCTCGGTGATCCCGAACATGTGGTTCGAGGAATCAGACGCCCTGCGCTGCAGGCTGTCGGGGGAGAAGTCGTTGATGGGCCAGGAGAACGTGAACGGCTGCGCCGGGTTCGACTGCTCCAGCGGCGAGAGGTTGAGCCACGTGGACGTGCCGGGCGTAAAGGCTGTCAAGTTCGGCGGAGGCGGTACAGCGCCATTCGCCAGGCTTGGCATCGGGATGAGCCCGCCCGATGCGTCGTAGTGCACTGGCTCTGCCAAGGTGGCGGACGTGGCGACAGATCGGGGCGACGTCGGCGACAAGTGCGATTCGAGCGGCGGCGGCGTTCTTTCGAGGTTGACCGGGCTGGTCTTCTTGCTGGGCGGGGAGCTGCCCACTCGGCGGAGCTTAGCGGACGTGTGGAGGTGGCTGAGATCGTCGTCGTGGTCGACTGGGACTGCGCGCGCCATCGAAGGAGACTTACCAGCCGCAACGAGCGCTTCCGCCGCGCGCTTCTGCAGACGGAGTAAGATGGGCAGGCCTTTCTTCGCGCGGCAGCCGGCACGCGCAGCAGCGGAGATGTCGCACACGATCGTCATGCCGTGGTACGCGGGCGAGGCGAATGCGGATGTCGGAGCGCGGATGGCAATGGCTGCCCTGCCTGTCAGTTGAAGCATCGAAGTGAACGGTGCACGCACAGGCAGACAGACGCCGTGAAAGCGTGGAACCAGAAGAACCACCAGCGCGCGATGAGCGAAGGGTGGTAGATGACTAGCTGGCGCACGAGCTGGACAATTTCCTGAGCGCTTTCGTACAGTCCCACGAAGCTGTCGCCGAATTTGCCCCACGAGGGGTCGTCGGGATTCTCGCCGAGTGCGCGCGCGAAGGACGGACGATTGAGCAGCAGACGGCTCTGCGCCACGAGCAAGCGGATCCCCAGGCGGTGGATGATCTGCTATTAGCACTACGTCAGTGGTCAGAGTGGTATCTCACCAGGTGCGGATGGATGCTGGGATCCAAGGGCAGCTTTGGGATGGGCACATTTGGCATCAAAGCCTCTGGTATCTGCTCCCCGACTAGAGTCAGCGCGTTGACAGTCAGGTGACGTACACTCTCGAAACTCCTTGTCGAGCTGCTTGACTTGCTGCACCGAGACTGAAGTAGTTTGCGTTTGCTGTTGTCAGTCGAGCCGGTAGAACTAGGACCCACAATGTCAATGATCTTCTCCATGAGGGTGATCAGGCGGTACTTGGTTCTGTGATCTGCCCGTGAGCTTGAAACTCGAGGGCACGGGATCGCCACTGACATCCATCGCTGTCGGCAGAATAGCCCGCAGCTGCATCCGGGAACTGGGTATCCGAGGTTCGATTTGTGCTCGCACATGGTCTGCTCTGAGCCACAGTGGGCTTGTCGTCTCCAGCAGCGCTCACCTGCCAAAGCATAACGCCTGCAGTCGGTCGTATGTCTGTTGCTTAGCGTTGCCTGCGATCGTCCGCACTCCGCCGGACTCACCACAATTTCCCACCACACCTGCCTCCTTTCCTCGATCTCGTACGGCGACAAGCCGAACGTCTCTCCATCTCGGTGCAGACCAAGCTGGACTCAGCGTCACATCACGGTGCGATCGCCAACTCACACTCTGAGCGATCTTCACCGCCGTACCAAGGATCGGCCAGAACATCTCCGCCCCGGTCCCGTCTGCCGTCAGATGGTTCTTGGGACGGCACGAACCCTTGTCGTTGAGCATGTACGTTCCGCAGAGGTGGAGAGCCTGCACGGTGGCCGGACTGGCGTGCTCAAGACCGACGGAGCCGAGGCATGCTCGGCCGAGCGAGAAAAGCTGCTCGCCTCGGGCGTCGACTGCTGTCAGCATCCAGCGGAATCAGCAGATGCTCACATGGCTCGCGGTTCAGATCGAACATGACCCCGATGGCCATGACGAGGAAGACGCAAGCGATCTTGTGCGCGTTCGGGGGCGAGTCTTTGTCGTACGCATTGGCGAGGTGGTCAGTGTCGAACGTCGCTCGGGGCAGGATCTGGTACCTGCCATCAGCGATGGCATGTACTGCAGACTTACATCCAGTTGACGTTCTCCCAGTACGTTTCGACCAGCTGTTTGCCCTCGGCTTCCCAGTCTGGTAGCATCGTCCTCAGCCTGTCGATATCGCCGCCAGAAACGATACCTAGGGGATTGAATGGGATCGCGCGGATGTCGAAGCTGCCAGCGGTCGCGGACAACGGCGGCGTGACCAGACCATTCTCGACCGGTCCTTCATGCACCTCTTCCCCTTCGCGAAGGTACTCGCTACCGGCAAAGCTTCCCACGAAGCGCGCCTCGCCCTCGCCCGAGATGGTCAACGTACCCAGAGCCCCATCGAGTATCTCGTCCTCGTCATCCATCACCATCAGCCCGGCTTCGTTCAGCTTCGGCTTGGTGGTAGTGCTCTCGCGTGAGTGGAAGAGGTACGGCGAGTTGAGCAGGGGGTGCGGTGTCGTGTGGTTGGCACTGTGGGCCTGTGCGAGAGCGAGCTCGAGCTGAGATATGCGCTGGTGCAGCTGGCATCAGCGCCATCTCGTTCCAATCACCCACCTCTTCGGTATCGGCCAGAATCAGCCTGTCATTAGCAAACACAGCCACGGCTCTACTCACCTCTTGCCCTTTCCGGTCTTCATCTCCCCCTTGGGGCATATCTGCGCGCATCCCCGCTTCTCGCCTGTCGTGAGCGCGTGGTCCCATCAGCATTTGCCAAGGCGCGATCACGCCGTAGAGGGACTCACAGCTCGCACACGGCCACACCCGTGAGCATTTCAGCTTCAACCTACCGTGAGCTCAAACGCGTCACTGCAGCTCACCTGCGACACTCTGCACAGCTAAAACTCTGCCGTCCTTTGTCCCCCGCCTTCTTACCCCGAGGCGTATTTGGGCTGGGCAGGGCTGAAGATGGCTGTGCGCGGCTGAGGGGGAGAGGGGGTGGGCGCATCGACGTCGGATTGGGCATCCGGGCCATCCAGTGGTGGGTACTTGCGACGCCGCTGTGCTGGTTGTTGATGCGGGAATGAATTTGCTTGTGGTTGACAGCAAAGGTAGTTGTGTGCGAGATGAACCGAGGTGGCGAGGGTATGTCGACGAATAGAGCCCTGGTGATCAGACGACTTTGATGCCCGGAAGGAGGGCCCGATCGCCGGTGAGCCGACTCACCTGATGCCCGAGAGCAATATATCAGGTACCTGCTCGGGATCGGCACTGTGATCAGTGCGCGCGTGGTGATGAGGCGACGATTGAAGACCACGCTGCGTGAGGTGTGATCGACCGGTCGGAGCGAGTTTGAGGGAGGATCAGTCCGGATCAGTCAGTAGTGAGGTGAAATGATGGTGAGTTGTGTGGATCAGCGAATGTGCCTGTCTGATGGCCGGGTGGCCGGGGAAGTAAGGGGGAGGAACTCGACGCGCGACTTGGGGCGAGGAGTGTTGACGACCATGGTGCACATATCTGTCTCTCTCTCGCTTTGACTAGATGCCGGGAGGGACTCCAAGTGAAAGGAGGCCCCATCAGCAGCGTGTCGACGGGATATCAATGCACCGCGGAGGAGCTTGCATGGAGACGCGAGAAGAGTCCAAGGCGAAGGCGTGATCCGCCGCTGCGGCCGAAACACAGGAGAGCCCAGCTCGACAGCTAGACTGTGGAACTGGTGGCTCCACCTAGATGAAAGGTACGATAAGGCCAGCCTCGCTCGCAGTGCATATGTGAGAATTGAGGCCGAGTGTTATCACAGCATATGCATTCGGCGACGCCGTGTCGTGAGCGACAACGCGGGAGATTCCAGACGGATCGGGGCTGCATCAGGCCGCGAATGATGCCGGTGCGGCTGGTACGCTGTGTTTCCTGAATCCCCCCACGCTAAGAGCGTGCCTGGTGATGCGCCACCGCCGGCACAACGGTGTCCAGGCTGCCCCGCCCCTCGTGCGTGCCCTCGCTGCCCCAGCTCGGGTCCGTATCGCCCTTGAGGGAAAGTTGGACACATGGCGGGCGTTCAAGGACACAACCGTTTTTAGCGAGCCCAAAGACCTAGACTGGCTCCACACTCTGAGCCCGTTTGGCTTTCCTTTTTCTGAGGGGAGGGAGGGATGTGTTGATGGGCGGGTCTGGACGTGTGTGAAAAGGCTGCATGCAACACCCGAATATAGTTTTTAACACGAGTGTGACTCACGCTGCTATTCGCTGAAGCGAGGCAAGCGACCCGGGACACAGCCGGAGGGCGGAGGGGACGAACGCAGATCGCGGATCGGGGACGCGGACGAACGCCGGAGACGACGAGTGAGGTGGAAGAGGGACCGAGGGCGAGACACGAGACGCGGCAACAGCCTGCATCCACATAGCGTACCCGCACATGGCATTTCGAATCGGATCCTGAGCCAGCCTGATTCAATCACAATCACGAAAAGAAGCATTCGCCCGACCGAACACCATACACCGGACAATCCTCGTCGTCACTGCTACTCTCTCACCCAACCCCTCTCATCATCTTGCTTCTCTGCACCTTGCATCAGCATCGGTAGCTTGGTACACCTTTGCCTCTCCCCAGGTCACCCATCTTGCCAACGACACACCCGCACAATCGCACCGCACACTTTGTGCATAACCCCGCATACGTTCTACCCTTACCAGCTGCGTCACAACCCTTTACGCCAACCAGCCCTTCCACACCGACACGGGAACCAAACCCGCCCACCATGATGCCTCAACGCCCACCGGGATCCTCTGGTCCTCCGCCACAGCACGACGACCGGTACCGCCCACCGTCTCGCTCAGCCTTCATGCATCGCCTGCCGCCCCCCATCCCCTCAGCGTCATCGCCGCACACATACCCCTCCCCAGGCCATACCGACCCATCCAGCTGGGCGTCTGCATCCGATCGCGAACGCAGCTCGCGCACCCGCTACTCGCCCATCATCCCATCCTTTGACCGCTCACGCCTCCCGTCGCTCAGCGACTACTCTCGACAGTCGGCCGCGAGCTCATTGGGCGGATGGGACATGCCTAGTTCATCGACCAATTACCCTGGCTGGAAACACTCGACGTCGTCATACCTCCCCTCGCCGTCCAAGCGCGACATCGACCGCGAGCGAGAGCGTGAGCGCGACTCTCGACCCGTCTCGCAGCACTCGCATCAGGGCCATACGCCCCTCGCTCGTCCGTCAACGTCCATCGCTGCAACGACGCCTCAGGCGAGCTCACCCGGCAAACATGGGGCGGGTGATGACGGCTCGAACAAGAAGAAGAAGAGGCGGGTCGCACTGAGCTGTGCAGAATGTGCGAAGAGAAAGCAAAAGTGTAATAGGGAGACGCCGTGCCAGCACTGCGTGGCCAGGAGGGTTCCCGAACTGTGTATACCCTACACACGTGCTGGCAGCCCGCCATCAAGAGGGGGCGGCAAGGACATCAAGATGGAGGATGGCAAGGCTGACACAAGCACGCCGGTGGTCAGACAGCCGGGGATGCTCCCGACACTCAGTGTGCGGGTCGCCCGGATCGAGGCGTTGTTGAACGCCGTTGTGAACAAGGTGGATGGGCTGGAGGGCAAGGCGTTGTCGGATTGGCGCATCAGTGAGTCGAAGCTGGTGGCTTTGGTTAACGGCAGATCATGCCCCTGCCACCACTCCGCCGCCTCGGAACGGCAGCTTGCCCACCTCGAGGCGAGATTCGATCAGGGACATCGACGAGAGCCCGTCGAGATCGCCATCGCCCATCCCGACTGGCAACGAGCTCGAGTCGACGGATGCGACGAGCCGCGACGGCGATGAGGTCATCGGCCTCGACATGGACAGCTCGATGCGAAACCCGCTGCCTCAGTCGGTGAGTCACGGGTTTTACTGCTGCTGTGACAACGCTCACTTCAGATGCGATCTGTCGAGGGTACTGTATCGCTCGAGCTCGACGAACACGGCACTCCAGCCGAGGGTCTGCAGAAGTTGTTCCGCGACTGCGGTGTCAGCCCAGAGAAGGTGCACGAGCTCATTAGGGAGTTGCCGAACGAGCAGCACGCCAACAGGCTGCTCGAGTGGTTCTTCACCAAGTTCAATCATCTCCGCTATCCCATCGATGAGACTGTCTTCAGGCAATGTGAGCTCAAGCTGTGGACATAATCCGCGCGGCACTGACAGCAGCATACCAACACTTGTTCACCTTGCGCGGCATCGACCCCGCATCCGTTTTGTTCCTCCCCCTTGTTTTCATCGTATTCTCCATATCCACACGAATCGCGCCCGAAGAGTGGGGGCTGTCCGAGGCGGAGAAGCGGACCCAGTCCCTGCGGTTCTACTGGCATTGTACGTCTCGAGGTCGGGACCATTGGGCGCGCTAACAGCAGCGAGGAACGCAATCATCATCGCTAAAGCTGTCAAAGCGGAAAACGTTCAGCTCGTTGAGACGAAAATTCTGGTGCGCCCTGCCCATGGTGTGAGCGCTCGACTGACGGTAGACCGGGCTGTATCTGGTTCTGATGCACGACCGACGACTGGCGGAAGCTTGGGCAGAGTTCAGATCTGCTTTGACCGTAGCGCAAGCGCTGGGGATGCACCGGGACGGCACAAAGCTGCGTCTCGGAGCCTACCAGACCGAATACAATCGCAGGCTGTGGTCGTACTTGATCCACGCCGACGCGACATACTCGTGCCTGCTTGGCCGACCCACAGCGCTGGATCCGCGGTTCTACGATACCAAGTGTGTCTCTGCTTCACCTCACGGTTGTGATGGTGCTCACGATAGGTCGCCGTCTAATCTGGACCTCGCGGTACTTGAGAACGGCACTCGTGCCTCCGAGGTCGAGAAGCCGTACGACGAGCCGACATTCGCGACGTATCTGATCCTCCGCCGAAGCCTGGGCGAGATCGTCGCCAAGTTGACGGATCATTTCCAGATGCTCGGCGAGGTGGTACAGTACCGCGACGTCGAGGAGCTGGACACCGAGTTCAAGGCGTTTATGCGGGAGCTGCCGAGGGCGTTCAGGATGACTGAGCCGGACAAGACGTGGGATGCGAGTGAGTGGCAGCCTCTGTTGCGCTGTTCGGCGCTCACGCCAGAATTGTGGTTCTTGCCTGTTCATCGATATTACATCCAAACGGAGATCTTGCATTTCATCATTATCCTTCACGTGAGCTGCCACGTATTCGGCCGAGCTCCCATATCTGACGCCAGCGACCGTGGCTGTTGCGCAAGCTCAGGAGTAGCCGGTACGCCCTGTCGAGGACGGCTTGTATCGAGGCGGCTGCAATGGACTTCAAAATTGTGCGCCGGTCACTCTCTCGATCAGCTGGTGCTGATGTACAGCGTGAAGCGTTCAAGCGGGACGTCCCCGATTTCTTCGAGACGCTGCTGGCTAGCTCGTTCCGCGAATTTGTGAGTGGAGAACTTGCAAAGGGGACCAGACTGACAGCAGAACGTGGCCATGATCGCGGGTATCAGCATCATCATCTCTCCGGTGAGTCGAATGACGCGCGATGAAAGTCGGATAGCAGCTCATAGCAGTACACCCCTCACCTAAACGACATGCGTGCGATCCTCCAGAACTTTATGGAACAACACCCACACGACCCATCCATGGACGACTTTTCGAAGAAAGAGTCTGCGATCGTAAGCTACCAACTCGTGTTGTGATCGTCGCTAAGAACAGATATATACCCTGCACCAGCGCGCGACCGAATTTGAAGAGCGACGGCTGGAAGAGCAAGCTTCCCGACCCCGATCCGGATCAATGTTGCTCGGCACGCGTGACAACATCTCTGCGGAGCGACACGAGCCGATCCCGCAGCCTCGACCATCTTCAAGCAACGGCCTCGGCGTGTCGGGCCCGAATGGGACGCCGCTTTTGGGCAGATCGCCTGCTGGGCTCTTACAGAAGCAGCCGGGGTCTGGTACGGGCTCGCCGGACGATGATCAGCCGCAGCAGCTGTGAGTATTGCGCTACTGAAGACTTTCTGTGGCTTCATACTGACAGGGGCTGTGAACACTCGCTGATTCCAGGCTCGACCACTGGCTCATGTCCAACACGCCCTTCGGCCCGCCCCTCTCGTCGCTCGACCCTTCGCAGGTGATTTACGCGCAGCCCGGCCAGGCGACTACGGACGGCCTGACCGAGTTCCCAGCGCAGCCGGTATGGATGGACCACGGTGTGTCTGGCATGATACACAATCCGGGTCTGGCCATGGCGTTTGTGCCTCATCATCCGGTGGGCAATTTGGGCATGGGCACGCCGAGCTGGGGCCCGGCTGGGAACGGGGAGATGCTGCCTCCGCCGCAGATTGCGAATGTTGGGTCCGACGGGCAGCCTCTGCTGGGTCTGGGGGTGTCTGGGATGGGCGGGCAGTGGGGTGATGGGAATTCGAGCCAGTACTGGAATACGCTGGTGGACCGTGAGTTGCGCGTGGGTGGGTGGCGTGGAGTGAAGCTGACGGTAGGTATCTCGGGGATTGTTGAGCCGGGGTATGCGGATCTGGGCGTGCCTTCGGCGTAGGCAGGAGACTGCACGGCGTGTAGAACACGGCTGGAGGAGCGCGCGGACGAATCTATGGGAGAACACCGCGAGTGTCCATACACCATCTAGCAGACATTGGAGGAGTTGCGTAGGACTGGACTTGAGATAGCTTGTTCACTTGTACACAGCATGTACATGAAGCTATGAGCGATGCATGCGGATATGCAGGGATGATGTGGTAAGGGTGAACTGCACTGGGCGATATGGGCCGCACGGCAAGTCAGGGTTGCGAGGCAAATCTCATCCACGCTAAGCAGCCGGGCTGGCTGACGTATTCATGCGTGTGAGAGCGCGAGAGATCTGCGGCGCGCTCGGCCGATCTGGATCTGTGCGGCGTCGGGCGGGTGACGTCAAGCGAGCGTGGGTTCAGTCGAGATGGCGGTATTGAGCTTCGGAACGCTTGCGCACCGCTGAGACGCCGCGAGTGGGTCGGGTGGTGGGCGAGTGTGCGCCAGCGTGGTCGGCGTTCGATCGCAGCTCACTTATGCGTTCATCGTCGACGCGAACGATGAACGACCTGTGCCGTGGGTGCCAAGGCACGGCGGACCCGGATCCGGTCCCCGCCCGGGCCCGGGCCCGTAATCTCCGGAGGGCGTGCGGACCGATCTGCCACAATCTCGATCTCCAATCTCGGCGAAAGGAGATATGCCGAGGGGGTCGCCCTGGATATAGTGACACCCATGCCGGCATGGCGCCCGAGCGATACTTGCCTCTTCGGGCTTGGGCCGATCGCGCCGATAACGATGGGGGATGGGATGGGGGCGGGCGATGGGCGATGGACAATGTGCGGCTGGACGAGGCGGGCTGGGCTGGGTGAGACATACCTTAGACGTGGGCGGCTGCGGAGATGCAGCGAGGAGTGTGCGATATGGCGCCATGCAGGGCGGAGAGAGACAGCCAGAGACAGTCAGAGGCAGAGACAGACAGAGTCAGAGACAGAGTCAAAGCCGCATTGGTTGCGCAATCCAAGGGAAGTCGAGGGCAGGTGTGTCGCATGCGCGCTTGGCGATGCATCCTGAGCACGTTGGTGAGATGGAATTCATCGCGAGGTGAATATGTGGACTGTATCGGCTGCGCGCGGAGAGAAGAGTCGCTCGCTCGCCCGCCCTGACACCTAGTCTACCTATAACCACCTGCCCCGCCGCTCGGCTAAAAGGGTCGAGTGCAAGTGAGTGTTCAACCGAACGCCGGTGCCGCAAATACGTACACGTTTCCAAACGAGGTGACCATGCGTGCGCTGGCACGCCCATGTTGCGTGTCAAACAGGCTACGCAGGTAATGTGCTTGTGCTGTGCGCGAAAACTGCAGTCGGTGCAAGCAGAGCCATGATGCATGCGAGGAGCCAACGTGGGTCGATGGCTCTACTGGACGCGCGGCTGATTACGATAAACAAAAGACTGCGACTGGGCATTTTCTCCAGCGCAACCGGCCGGGCAGTGCGACCGAGTCTTTGCCGCTTTTGGGGTGTGGCTTCGCGGATAGTTAGCAAACGAAACGATATTTGGTATTGGCGCGGAATGCATTTGGTGTGCAGCGCGCGCACGGCGCACTTGGCTCCGTGTCAGCACGCAGGGCGTCGTTCGGGATGGGCGAGGGGCCATCTCTGGGTCCAGTCGCTCGCTTGTATGCGTCTGCCACGCCATCTGCGCGGCGTAGGCAGGCCTTCTTGAAGTGTAAAAGATCACCGGCTTCAGGCTGAACTCGACCGCCGGAGTGATCGATGACTTGACTCGGTGACGTACGACGCGTGCGGACTGTACAAGATCATGTGAGCTGGTCATGCCAGTAGCGGGCAAGCCGGTCGAGTCTAGAGGAGTTGGATTGGTCGGTCTACTGTCGCATGGTCGGTGACTTGTTGCTGGTCGTAGGATATGGCCGGTGGTCATCTGACTGGTAGTGTGGCAGTTATGAGCGAGCCAACCCTAATCTCTGGCCGGGCGCGGTGAGAATTTGATAATCGGTGATGGGAAGCTGCCCTGATTTGGCAAAGGGCGATTGATTGATTGCCCATGTCGATAACCACGCAACCAACCCAAACTACACTTTGCCCCCGTTTTCGTCTCATCCTTCCCTCCCTCCCTCCCTCCCCTTGCTGACACGTCGATAACGCCTCTTTGCATCCTGCATCCTCTCGTCGCATCGTATCGTATCGCACACCACCACCACACTTGCTTATCGCTCCTGTGTATACACCATCCGCCGCGACACAGCACCCTCGGGACCGCGATCCGATTTCGACTCACACAGCGCTCAGATCACAGATCACGCCGCTGCTCGGAAGCGACGCGAGGGACGACTGAACAGAGATAGGGTCCCGGCTTTGGCAATACCGTGAGCACTTCCTATCCCTATCCGCCCGTCCATCCCATCGCATTGCCTTCCTCCCGGTGGGAATTTCCTCCCTCCAACCCGCTTTGTCATCATCTTATCTCTTGCCTTCGCGATCTAGCCACCTTTCCACCTCGTCGTACCGCCCGCCGCCGCCAACGCACCCGGCACCGCTTACACCAGTGATCGGCCATACCGCAGCTGCGCCCCCGACGCATCCCGACGCACCGCGCTTTTGCCGCCGCATCGCTCTCCTTCAAACCACTTCTACCTCTCCACGCATCCATCGTGGAACCGCCCCTCTCCCCATCCGGAAAAACCATCCCCGTAAGTCTTGCCATCCTTTGCACCCATGCGAACCCGGTCTCGGGCTCCATGACCTGAAACCTCGCTGGATAAAGCCCCATCTCTCCACATCGCCCCCCCCCCCCCTTT
>CAUG01000376.1:0-24281 GCA_000442785.1 Papiliotrema flavescens NRRL Y-50378
GAATGACTAGGCATTAGACGTCAGTGACCGTGGCTGCGCCCTGGCGCATTCCTTACGCTTCGTTGTCGGCATTAGTGCAGTGATGGCGGATCGCGGTATCATCCGCGCACGCTTACGATGCGGCGCAGTCAGTGCTGCAGCCTACAACATGCATGACTGCTATGCAGACTGCTTTACCACCTTCGTGGCCCCTGACCTTCCCGCAAGAAGACAGCAAGGTCAGGGCGCACATCCGTGCCGACCACAGCGGCCACCTGAAATCAGTACGAGGTTCACATCCGTCCCATACTGCTACTCACCGCCGCAGCCAGCTCCTTTGCCCCTCCATCCCATTGCTTGTCCAGAAGTGGCTTCAACACTTCCCCAATCAGCCGATTTAGGATCTCCACGACATCCCGTCCGGCCTCCCGCTTCCAGAGCAGCAGGTTCCTAATGAGCTTGAGCCGGCGTCGAACATATCGACCAAGCGCAATCCGCGAGTTGGGGTCGAACGCCGGGGGAGCAATCGCCCCCGATGCTGCCGATGCGCTGATCTGTACGGCTAGATCCGAGACGTGTTGCCGAAACACGCCGAGGATCGCTTTGAGCAGGTCGGCATATTTGCGGCTGTCTTTGCCGGTGAGATCGCTGATGACCTCGGCTAGGTCGATCGCCTTTCGGGTCTGCGGTGTCGAGTACGGGTCGTATGCGCCCGACTCAAATGACTTGATGAGTAGTGGCAAGACTGCTTTTGATACCATGTCCGTTACGAGATCGCCGTCGGGGCCTATCGGCGGCTCATCGTCAAGGTCCATGTCGTCGTCGAGTCCGTTGTTTCCGTTGGTTTCAGTTCTCGGACGGGAGTATGTGTGGAGAGAGTGGAACCACGCAAATGACTCTAGCGGCGTCGCAGACTGGGGGTCAGTAGTCGGCAAAACCCTTCGAGCCCGGTACTCACGCGTAGCGGCTCCCACCCGACCATCTCGCCTCGAGCGTAGAACTCCCATGCCTGCACCATCGCCAGACCTCCGAAGGCATTCACATACTCCTCCGTGTAACTTTTACGCCAGTCGCCGAATCTCACCGCCAAGCCCTTCTCGGGATCCCGGAAGTCTTCCGCCCGCACATCATCCAGCAAGCCCTCCACCCGCTTGCCGAGATCTCGGTGCGCAGAATTGTAATCCTGCGCATCTCCTTCTGCCAAAGTTGAATCAGTGGAGTATCCCTCCTCATCATACGCCTTCGCTTGTCGTGCACGGCGCTTTGCCCGGCGGCCTTCTCGCTCTGACCTCCTGATCCGTCGCCCTGACGAGCTCGGCCCAGCGTCCACAGTGAGAGATCGGCCAAAGTCGTCGACGCCACCATCTACAGGAGCAGGCGCGCCGAAGAACAGGGATAAGTCGTCCTCGTCATCGGTTGCTCTCCTGCGGCTCGACATATCCGCGCGCTCCTTGAGGTGATGCACCGCATCCGCCTCGATCTCTTCCAGCTTCGGTACCTGCGCTCAGCTTTGTGCACCGCCAGCGGATCATCCATAACTCACCTTTTCTTCCAGAAAACCTCCCAGCTGCTCTACCCATCCGCGGAACCCCTCGACCCACTCGCGCTTTCCCTCCACGCGCTCCACCTCTTGCCGCAGATCCTTCTCCTGCTCTTCAAGCAATGACAAATCCCTCACGGCAATCTCAAGATTGTGCTCCGATTGCACATGTGAGCCTTTGATCTCCGCCAACGCCTTCGCGACCCGTCCAGAAGCGCCCACCACTGTCGGCAGAGGTCGGGCGATCGGTACTACAAGTCAGCCCAGCGCAATCCCGAGACCGGAGAAGCTCACTTGGGGCGGCCGAGTAAGTCTGTTTTGGCTGTTTCGCGACGGGCTTCTCTGCCTCCCACGTCCCGCCCCGACGCACTTGCGCCTCTTCCCATTCTCGCGTCTCCTCGTCATCTTCGTCATCCGCCTCACTGCCCGTCAGCTGACTCAACTTGAGATATCCAAGTTGAAGCTCACCGGTCCGCGATCATCTCCCCAATCTCGCCCTGCAGCCGCCTCGCCGCAGACTTGTTGGCCTTCTTGCCCAAGAATAGCCTTTCGTTCGCCTCGGTGTAATCGGCCATATCTGGCGTCAGCCTGATTGTCGAAAGTCAGCCTTGCTATATAGCCTACCTTCATCGCCATCTTCGCCTTCATCCTCCTCTCGCATCAACCGGCTCTCGGGGTGCGGCCCCTTATCCCCCTCCCACACAGCCACTTGCCCATCGCCCAACGCGATATAGTCCTCTCCGTCCAATCCTCGCTTCTTCATCTCGGCAGCCGCGAGCCTCTTCGCCTTGGCAGACGCAACGGCCACTGCATCCGGGATACCAGCCGTCGAGTCCTCCACGAGGATACTGCCATACTTCGCCTGAGCGACTTTCGAAAGGCCCGTCTCATTGTCGTCATCGTCCCCATCATGCTCTTCCGTCTTCGGCGCCCGCGAAGGAGTCGACGCCTTCAACTGGGACAGATAATCTTGCGAGTATATCGACGATGAAGACGCCACGGGCTGTACGTCTTGACTCGATGACGGTGTCGAAGGGAGTTTTATCGATTGAGACAATAACGACTTCTTCGGCTTGAACGGCGTTGCACCTCCTTCCTCCGCTTCTCCACCACCGAAAGATAGTCGTACACCCTTGCTTATTCCTTTCTTCTCCTTGTTGCGGGCTTTCTTGCGCTCCATGACGCTCCCTCCGCTGCCGAGGTCGTCCGCATCGTCCACCGACATGCTGACGTCCGCGTCGGGCGTGTCGGCGCCGAAGACGCTCTTGGCGAGGGGCGAGCCAGTGCTGGGTGTCGGCTCATCTTCCACCTCTCGCGCTCTGAGCGACGGGCGCGACTTGGCCCTTTTGATAAACATGCTAGATGACGAGGTGAAGTATGAACGAAATCAACAGTTGTCGCATCCCGAGGATCACCGGGCAAGCCGGGCAACGGGACCAGATTTCGCTGGGTGGCAATGTGGGATTCGGCACCTGCGCTCAACAATGCTCATCTTTGGGCTTTCCGTGCTGGGCTGATCATGAGGTGCGTGCTCGTCTCGACATGGGAACAAATCCGTAGATGCAGCTTGCATTCGACTGGACGACGGGACTATCTAAAACTCGTCGTCGTCTACTGCTATCGCGTCTGGATTGGCCGCCGCTGCCTCGTCTTCGGCGCCATTCGAAACATCGACCTCTGCTGATTCCGCTCCCGAGTTCGCGGGCTTGATCGTACTCGCCACGAAGGCCGGTGCTCCACTGCCCTTGCCCATGTTCCTCTCCATTGCCGCCATCGGGTCCGCGGCTTCCTTCGCAGCGGCCGCAGCGGCAGCCGTGGGCTTCTCGCCGCCCTTGGCAGCGGCTGCTGCTTGCGCGGCGACGAAAGACGCCTCGGTGTTGTATGAAGCCTGAACGGCTCGCTTGATTCGCAACATCTCTCGGAAGGTGTCTTCTGACCCAGTGTCGACTGTCGTCAGCGCGATGCTCCATGAATTGACATTGAGAGCGGCAGGACTCACTCTCGAAGCCGTTCCACTCTTTCCAGAACTCGGGCATAATCCTCGGGTCGCAGAATTGACTGGCGTGGGCGTAGATAGCCCGAGCTCGGTCGATCTCGCCCAGCTTGCGCTCCATCTGTGCGAAACGACGACACATCTCCGCTGTCTCCTTGTCCGGCAACGATTCCAGTGCCCGCTCGTAGATCGGTCGTGTGGCCGGCAAGCCAAAGTTGGCCGTCGCCTTCGCAATGTAGATCGTGAACATCTCGAACTTGTCCGAGTCCTGGACTGTCGACGCAGCACGGTCGTATATCCCCATAGCGCGCTTTGCAAGACCGTGCTCCTCTTCCAGCTTGGCGTACATGAGGTAGAGGGGCTTGCAGAACTTCTCCGGGCAGTTCTCCAGCGCTTGCTCGAACAGATCCCGCGTACGTTCCAGCTTCTTGCCGCCGTATCGCTTGACGAACTTGGACAGGTAGATGTTCCAGATTTCGAAAGCGATCGGGAAATTGAACAGTTCGATGCCTCGCTCGTAGATCTGCCGTCAGCGCTGTAATGCGTTCGATCCCCTCGCAACCCACCTTGAACGACTCCTCGAAGTACTTGTTCTCTTCCAAAAACGCGGCGTAGTTGACGATGACTTGCGCATTCGCAATCTTTAGCTCCATGATCTTGTCATACACCGCCTTGGTCGACTCGACCGAGCCTATTGACTCTTCCAGATCCGAGTAAAATGACCATAGCTTGAGCGACTTGAACAGACGTTGTTGGGGCGGCAAGCTCTAGCCAATCAGCTATGTGGAAACGATACAGCAAGAATCACTTACGTCGTTGTAGAAGTCGATCTTCGTGTTCTTCGGCACCGTCGTTGCTCGCTGCATGAGCCGGACCGCCTCCTCGTAGTTCCTGTTTGTCAGTACGGATGCCCTGTTCTGGTATCACCACTCACTCGTTGCGCAGCTCCATCTCAGCCCACTCGCACCATACCTCCGCCAGCTCATCCACCGACTTGTACGGCACCTTCGTCGCCTTCTCCAAGATCTTGCGCGCCTGCGCCAGATCCGGCTCGCTCCGGCTCTCGCCCGTCTCCTCGTCTTTCGATCCTCCCTCCTCGTAGAATTTGGCGAAATTGACGTAGACCGGGTACAGCGGGCCGGTCGCTTTTCTCGGGTTGATCGTCTCCAGCGCTTTGAGATATGTCTCAACCACCTTTTCATCGTTGTCTCCCCAAAGCGCCACGCGCTTCTCCCACTCGACCACTTCGTTCGGGTTACGCCGTAACAGCACCTCGTTGACAAGGAATGGCCGGCGGTCCATCAACTCCTCAAAGTCCTTCATCCGCTTGTCGAGATCCGCCTCGGTCTCCTCGGCGTCAAAGTCCTCGTCTTCCAGATTCTCCTCATCCGCTAGCGCATCCATCAACGTTGAGATCATCGTCTCCGAGAACTCGGCGTATGCGTCGAAGATCTGCGTAAAGTCGCGAATAGTCACAACGGCAGCGAGACCGCGCTCAAAGGTCGCTGAGGCACGCTCGAACTCGGCTCGCTTGATCCAGTACGTGGCGAGACCGGTCCAAAGTCGCCCGGCTTGGTCCTTATACTGCTGCAGACCATCCCGCTCGACAATGCCCTCGACGTCCAATCGACGTGTGTTTGATGGGTCGGTATCCTCGTCATTGACCTTCACGGGCGGAGCAACAGCTTTGCCTTTGGCGACAGATGGTGGGGGCTTGACAGCGTTCTGCGCATCTTTCGCCATCGGTGCTGGCGGTCCAGCGATCCGCATTAAACGTCCCTCGACCGTTGCTGGCTCGATCCCAGGTGCCGCTTCTGCTGAGTCGCCATTTTGTCCCTCCGCTCCTGGCTCGACATCGCCCAATGACTCTCGCAATGCTAGCGTCTCCTCTTCGCTCATTCCCACATCCTCCGCGTACTTTTCCACCAACTCCAGGAAGTCGACAAACAGCTGATAAGGCGATTTGCCCTCCTCGGCCGTGTACTCGTTATTGGCGGCCAGGCGGGCAATGAGTAAAAGGTACTTGGCGGCAGTGAGGGGTTGTGGTGGCTCAGCGTCGAGCAGGTAGCCGATGTGACGCTCGGTCAAAGACGTGTCGACCTGGGATTAGCCCTGCCCGCACGGCACGCACAACGAATGTACTCACCTTCAAGAAACGTCGCCAGACTCGCTCGCCCGCTTCTCCACCGACGATCTCTGCCCATCGGAGGTAAAGACCCCATATCCGGCCGTGCAGACTTGGCGGCAGAGTCCTGAGCGCACGGTCGAACGTCTTCCTGGCGTATCCGCCAACCTTGAACGGCGCGGGGCATTGCGGGTGCAGCAATGCCGAAAGGTGGATGAGCCAGGGCACCGGCAGGTGGCTCAACCATCCTATCATCCTCTCGCCCGTTGCGAACAAACTCTTCCACTCCTCGTAGCCCACAATAGGGTTCAGACCTCCCTTCCACTCATGCGCATCCTCGACACCGTCCAGCATCTCCTTGACGTTCGTCTTGTACGCTGCGCCCCGCTTGGCCTGGTGAACACGAGCCTTCTTCGCATCCTCCGACAGCTCGCCGAGGACGTATGCTTGCCGCGTGGCTATGTACGACTTCCAAAGCTTGAAGCTCGTCGGGAAGATGGCGAGCGCGCGCTCGTATATGCACACGAGCTGCTGCAGGCCTTCTCGAGCCACGGGTGAAGCGAGCGGTCCAAGAAGCGAGTCTTCAGGCGAGCTCGACGCGGGAGGGAGGGACTTTTCGATCCGGTCCTTGATTTGCGAGATGTACGATAGCCATGATCGGAGATTCTCTGGGTTGTGCAGAAGGTCCTCTTCGGTTGCGAGATCCGCGATGGAGAGGAGGTGAGGGTGAGTGAGCGGAGTCGGGATGGGGTAAGTGATGGGGAAACGGGAGGAAAGGTCGGTAATGAGGTCGGCTGACATGTTGGCGAGCTGTCTACCGTAATACCGTTGCTCTCCTTGGCCTTTTTATGAGAGAGAGTGGATGTATAGGCGACGCCGCAGAGAGTCAATATCTACGGGATAGGGAGCGAAGTCAAAGGATACATTCGAGCTTAAGTGGGATATCGACTTAAGTTGTCTCGATGTCCTCCCGGTGCCCAATCTTCCCCGGGTGCCGGCACCGCATGCTTAGATTCTATTTGCCCTGTTGCACTTGCATCGTAGTTGCAGCATGTGCAAGGACGAACGTACCGGCTGCGAGGGATATGCCCACGGCAGAATGATCGGCGACGCCCTTTGGAACCTGCTGTCGACTCGCTGCGGAAGAAGCCCCTCCGCACCTAATTCACACGATCCCGTGTGCAGATCGTCTGGCCGGATCACCTGAAGCCCGCATGCACTGTCCTCAGCTGCATCAATGCTTCTGAAACCAAACGCTGACCGACGACTTCAACAATCATCATCCTACTCACCAACACAAAATGCCCCTGCGTGACTTGACCCATATCCTGCGCGACGTGATGCTGAGTCCACATGCCCCGAAGCCCGACTGCAAATGTACGAATTGTCGGAACTTCCACCTCACCCGTCGCGTCGTTGAGACTGGCCTCAACAGCGGTCTGTACCCCGCCGTCCCTGTGCGAAGCGACGACACCAGGGTCGTTGACTTCTTCCGCGCCTTGCTAGAGACGAGCGAAGTCTCCGGCGGACGGGCACCAGCGCAAGGATCCTCTGAGAAGAACGGGCCTCTGGGCGGGCGTCGTCCCAATAATGAAGATGCTCCAGTCGGTAAGCAGGATATCGCGCGAGTCGTCTGCAGTATCGATGGACTCTGATACTCAGATGGAGCCAAGCACTCTTTCCATCCTCAATTCGCCCAGCCGCCAGCAGGCCAACGGGCTGTTGTTGTTTCGTCAGATGAAGACATTCTCTTCCACGCCTCCGCCGAGCTCCTCGAAAGCTGCTCCGAGCTATACGTCGAGATGACAAGCATGCGTCACCTTGGCGCCGCGGACGACAATACCGGTCCGCTTCCTATGGGGGCCTCGACGCTTGGGGTTCGTGCGCTCCTCAGCATCATCGACTACGACCCGAAAAAGGTGGACTGGATCGGACCCTTCATCAGAGCAAACCGCTACCACCCCGACGTCGCGTTGCTCTTCGAGGATCTGTGCCGACTCGCAGACATGTGGCGTATCAGTAAGCCGGTCAAAACGAACAAGGCTGCCGAGCCGGAGCGCCGCATTGCCTTCAGCAAGCTCATGGCCTCCCGACTTGGCTCATCAACCTTCGACCTCCTCACGCTCAGCATGATGATGCAAGACCAAGCGGCGGCAGAGGGCCATGCGCGTGCCATCGTGCTCGCCGACCTCGATCCGCTGACCATGCCCGAAACCGCCCGCATCCTGCTCGAGCGTTTCGCGCCCATGTACCTGATTCGCATTCACACTCAATTCCGTCTGCGCGAACGTTGGTGGGCGGGGGTCGAGCTCCGTTTCAAAATCGAAGAGCCGATGGGCTCGAACGACTTCGGACTCGGATGCAAGAAACGCGGATGCGCAGCGTACAAGACTCATCAGGCCAAAGCGAGGAAATGGGCCGCGTGGCAGATGCTGCGATCGGTCGTGGCGGACGCGGCGCTACAAGCAATGAAAGTGGCGGGTTCTGAGGAGGCTATGGACCTCAGCCTGGTTACTGCCATCAGGTCGGTTGTGGAGTGCGGGGTGTGTAGGGAACGTTTTCGGAAGGCGTTCAGAGCGGCGATCAGCAAAGAGCATCAGAAAGGCTGGACCTGGGATCTATCTGACGGTGAGCTCATATACAAGGTACTCGCTCACCTGAAGGCTCAGGAGGTCGGACTCCGTACATCGACTGGACCAAGGACTTCTCGAGGCAGGAGGACTGAGCTTCGCCACCGCAGGACGATGTGCGAATTCGGCAGCACGTGGGCGATACTGGGCAGCATATGTGTTGGAGGACATCATCTAAAAGAACGAGAGAAGGCGAAGAGATGGAGAGCTTGCTGAGCTGGAGAAGTAAAGCAGGGGATCTAGGCACGGGAGCCATGGACACATGGGAGATTCACCCAAGGAGAGGGAAGCATCGATAATGCTCGTAGTTAAACTATGTCTGCCGCGCCTCATGTACACATGACCATCTCTTGGCGCGCGCAGATGCTAGTCGCACGGTGCGCTACGCATATCCAAGCGATCATTGTAAACCTCTTGGCAGGAGCGGTACCTATCCGTATGTCCACGTAGAACAGCACGTTGGTGAGCTTTGCCTCATGCCCTGCCGGGGGGAGTAAGGGGTGCGTGCACAGACTCGTAGTTGCGCAACCACCGCTTTCACAACCGCGATTTCCTCCTGTAAGGGTGCCCGCCTGTGCTCACCGCCCACAACGAGTGCCTGGACGCCCTCCGTGCACCTTCCGCTGAGCCCCTCGTCTCTTGACCCCAGAAGCTGGGTTGCACTGACTGCTGCCCACGTCTCATATACTGCAGACCCAATCGGCCTCGAAGTCTCTCTTCTCGCCTCCGTCTTGATTCAACACAATGGCTTCCGAAGTGACGGCTCATCTGGCCACTGCTGTCGACCACTTGCATCTTGAACCCAACCATCACAGGGACACCACAATTCCCCCTTCGTCTCCGCGACAATCCGCCGTCCGCAGTTTTCATCCCCACTTCGAAACCCCTGCCACGCACGACGCCATGATCCTCCGCGCGGAAGACGACACCTGCTTTTACACGACAGTATCGCTCATGTGCGCTCACTCATCCCTTTTCGCGTCGCTCTTTGCCGACTCGGTCTTCCGCTCTCGGCCCGCCGAACTCGCCCACCTGTCGCCCAACAACGCAGCAGCTATCCCGTGCATAGCACCGCCCGACCCGCCACTTTTCGAGCTCGCTTCCACGCCCTCCGATGCCGTTCGCGCCCTGCTCACCCTTCTCCACCGCAGCACCCCGACCGCGTGGATCGAGACGCTCGCTTCGTCCGAGCCCGTCGAGCCTTTCGTGGCGCTCATAGACGCGTTGTACACCCTCGGCGAAGTGTACGAGATCCGCGGGATTCCGCAGCTGCTTTCGTGGCGCATCCCTTTTGCGCCACTTACAGCGCTGTCCCTCGCTGCGCGGAGCGGGTTCGACCCAGCAGGGATGTGCGACACGGACGACCTAGTCACGTACCACGATCCGATGTACCTGTCCGCAGGGGTTCGGCGGTTGCTCGAGGTGCACTCGCCAGCTTTCCTCGTACGGCTGTTCCAGTTACGGATGAACAAGCAAAGGTGGTGGGCGCGGTTCGAGCTGTTACTGAAGGTGGACCAGCCCTTCCCGGACGGATTCTCAGATTGGACGAAGCGCTGCAAGAAGGGAGATGGGCAGCGCCCCTTGATAGGCTGCCAGTCGTGGCGGAACGCCGGGGGTGATTTCACCGCGTTGCGGTGCTTGGTCGCGGAGAAGGCGATGAAGGTGTTGAGGGTGCATGATGCGGAGGGTATGATGGAGAAGAGGATAGTGGGGTGCGTGATGGGCACGGTGAAGTGCAAGGTCTGTGCGGGGAGGATGATCCGGCTGGTTCTAAAGTCGCTGGATACGATGAACCTGAGCGGATGGACGATGGACACTGAGAAAAGTATGTGGGCCAGGCCCCCGGCCCCATCATTCTACGGAAGATATGGACGCGATTGACACCAGCCGTCCCGGACGCACGAGCAAACGAGCACGAGCGTTACCTCGACTGGATGATCAATGGATTGGGGGCGACGTTGCCTGGAAAGAATGAGAAGGACCTATCGAGGATCAAGGTCGAGCTGTTCCGGGGAGTGCCCCGGATCGTCGAGCGGACCGAGGGCGGCATCTGTCTTGGTAATCCCTTCATGAGGAGCCATCACCTGCGGGGCGAGGGTTACAGACTAAATTAACGCCTACGCCAGCTGTTGCTGCACGGCAAACCACCGGCCGGCCACGAACGCGGGACCTAGAATACACACGCCATACTCGAAACCGAGCGTCCGTAATGTCGAGACTTCAGCGAGACATCTTTCAGTAGAAACATATCAGCTCATTGGAGTGCAGTTCTACGTTGAGAGCGACGTGTTGCATCGTTCTCCATCCCCGAGGTCGGGCAAGTTGAGTTGCCCAACGCCTACGGCTTTTCATCACAGCTTCTCCTTGCCCCCCTCTCCGTCTCAACATACTTAGTCTGCGCTCACCGGCGCAAAAGATGCTCCTGTGCGGTCCTCCTCCTAGCTTTCCATCTTCCAGATGATCAAGTTGTCATGTTCAAGATCTCCGCATGTTTTCTTTTTCAGACTCCCTTTTTCCAAACTCCCGGCGCTTCCCTCATACCTCGCGCCAGCGATCTGCTCGACGCGAAATCCTCCCCTCGGTGTCGAGTCCGGATGACGGCAGACTCGAGAATTCGGATCGCCGATCAGTGTTGAACGGCGCTAGTATCGAAGAAGTGTCGGGTCGAAGATATGTAGTCCGCCGGATCGGGCGACGGTAAGCCGCCCAAGTTGTAGTATCGTAATGGTTGATGAGACACGTCGTGTCCTTCCCGCCGTCTACTCATGCCACATTCCACCTCGTTCGTGATCTACACTATTTTTACAACATTTCTGCAAACCATATCCACGTCGTTGTGTTGAGCTGTTTGTGATGGACAGACACACATCCCGCCGGATCAAAAATCGTCCAGGTCGGGTTTGGGCAAACTCGCACCGTGCGGGGAGTTGTGAAAAGTGGGGCCGGCGTACTTGATCTTAGCATGCGCGGGTGTCGTTATGGGCCCCATCGGGATGACGCCGGGTGCAGCAGGCGGCGTGGAGACATAAGGCGAATGTCCGGTCCCCTTTCCGATGCGCGGGAACTCCTGGTGCAGAATGGGTAAATGGTGCGCGGGAGCCATGTTGCCAGGTAGCTTTGCGGGCGTTTGCGGCGCGCGATGTACGTTGAAGCCGGTGTGGAATGGCTGTGTGTGGTCGAAAGCCGAGACGGGGACATTGTTGTCAAGCGACAGTCGGCGTGCGTGCGTGGGACGCGCGACCAGCGGGGACGAGGGCATCGCAGAGGGCGGATGAGGGGAGTTGACCGAAGTGTTCGGACGTGATCGACTCTTCCGGTCGGGTAGATGGGAATGCCCAGGTGAGTGATTGGAGCTTGCGCTGGGATTGGATAGCGGCGTGGATCGGTTGGATCGACGAGGAGAGTCGGAAGTACTGGTCGAGGACTGCAGTTTCTGCTGCCACTGCGGTGTGAGTATGGCTTCCCACGAACGCATTTTTGGCAGCTCACGGTTAAGGCCTGGTTCGCCGATGGTCCGGGAACCTCAGGCATCTCCCACACCAGGTTGTCATTTCCTTCGGCCGTTGTGTTGCCCTTCCTGCCCTTGCCTTTCCCCTTGCCGTTGGCAGCGCCAGCTTGTTCCAGCGGACCGGACCGCGAGGGACCGAACAGTCGCTCTGACGGCAGGCTCTGACTAAGGGACGCTGTCTCGAAAGCGTCATCGGATAAATCGTTCTTGACTGGCTCGGGAATAGCCTTGCTGCGGCCTTGACGCTGAGCACCGCCTTCGGGTCGTGTTGCCGATAAGGTCGAGACAGGCGTCGTGACAATAGGCGATGAAGTCGATGCGGATGGTGCTGACGGATCCTCGGCCTTTGCTCTGGGCTTGCGCGGCTGTCGCTTGCGTTTCGACTCGCCCTCAGAGTTGGCATCCCGTTCTTGCTGTCCGTTGACCTGATCTCCGTTTTTGGTGCGCCTGCCGCCCCCGCCCTGTTGTCTTGGCTCGGACTCTGTCTCTGGTCCATCCCGTTGGTTTCGCTGGGCGCGGCCCTTCTTCTCCTTCTTCGGAGTGTTCTCGTTGCCACTCCGTTCGATGTCAGCCCTCGATATCGCCAGGATACCCTTTCCTCCTTTATCCGCAGTCGCGCCGTCATTGCCGTCCACAACAGGCGGCGATGTGATGCCCAGCAAGTCGAACAGCGAGTCGTTGACCGCATCCTCTACATCCTCGCCATCGGCATCGATGTCCTCCGTGCCAGTGTCTTCTTCGGCTTTCTTGCCTTTTGCTCTCCTGTTTTGCGTGCCTGCCGCCCGCCTCTGCCTTCCTGACCCCTTCTTCGATGTTGGCGTGTTCGGCTGACTGCCCGCCGCGCCCGTTTCCGCCATGAAATCGCTTGTGTATTCGGGAGTCTCGGAGATAGAACTACGGCCGGACCGATTTCTGCTCGTTATGCGGGATGTGGCAAGTGGACGGCGTTTGGAGGTGGGTGATGAGATGGCCTGATGTTGGGCGATTGTTTGATGCGGGAGTCTCGATTGATGGTGTTGGTGATGATGGCGGATAAGGACAGATGTCATACTGTGTGTGAGCATTCAAGATTGTGCGGAACAGCTGTACTTTGGGCCTGCGATGCTGGCACCTGGACAAGAGACGCCAATATGCGAGTGTGGTGGCTGGCGAGCTGGGCTGGGTACTAGAAGGAAAGGAAGAAGAAAGGGTGGCTCACTCCACGACGCGTATGCGTGTCAATGTCGTTTACAGGGGGCCACAGGCCGGATTCGAGGCGGAGTCCGGATTCGAGGTCGTGCTCGTGTGTTTGAAAGGACAAGAGAGAAGTGATGTGTTTGGCCTGTTATTGAATCGTCGTCCGACACAGCCAGGTGTAGGGTCCGAATGTACCGCCAAAAAGGTCGTTGGCGTTAAAGCAACTACAGTGAGGGTGTTAGTGTAAGCGCGATGACTTGCTTGATCGAGCGAGAAGTGGGTGAAGTGGGTGAAGTGGTGTATTGGGAAGCGAGCTGGAATGTGATCTAGATACTGGTACCGACTCGCTCTGGCTCGGCGGTCGGCGAAGCCCTGGTGGAGCTGCCTGACACGCTCAGACCTCGGCCGTCACCGCAAGGTGTGTTATGCGAGTCTTGCGTCAGGCTCATTTGCTCGTCTGCAAAAGTCGGAAGTGAGTGTACGCGGTGCATACAACCTTCTACATAAGCATAGTCCTCCTACACCGACATGCGCCGATGACTTGGTGCGTGCGATCTGACGGAACCGGCGAGCCACACTGATGCGTAGAGAATGATCAGGTCGATACGACTCAGACTGCCGCCCGCGTGCGTTCGGCGGCAAGTCTTTCTACATCCCATCAATCCGCGTCGTCTCGGATCATCGGCATCGCATGCGCTTAAGATCGATGCCGAGGACGTTGATGATGGACTGAAGGATGCTGGAGATGTCAAGGACGGTTCTCGAGGGGAGCTATGGGGAAACGCATACGGCGCCGGGCCATCACGGATACCGTACACCCCTCACACGATCGGAGTTCTTCAGCCCGACGGTAAAGTCGCGGGGCCAAATGCGAAGGACCGAGCTTTCGATCGCGTGCGTCAGGGATTGGGATCAGAGGCAACAACTCCAGCCGGGATCGCACACCTGTTGTCCCGCGACCCGGCATCGACTAACCTTGTGCGTCTAGGACGGCTGGACGTTGAAGTGCTGTTGGGCGACCTATTGGATCGGAACGAGCCGCTTCTTGCCGCTCGATTACTTTTGTTCTTTGTCCAGGGCAAGCTCCGAGGTGATCTTGTGCAAGGATCTTTGTTCAAACAGAGCCTCATCGCCAAGATCATACGCTCTGCAACGCTGCCACCGGGATACGATCCGAAAGACCCAGGTGGCCCGACACGACTCACACCGAGAGGTCGCGCCGATATCGACGTGATCTTGCCGCTTATGAACGTTTTGGCAAAGACGCGGCATACAAGAGAGGAGAGGACATACAAGTATCTACTGGAGCGACTATGCGCGGAGGGATTGTACGACACGGCGGCCAAGGTCTACGTTGAATTGGTCGAGGAGTGGGTCACGGAGGGGCGGGTGGCGCAGGGTGCGGATCTGGAAAGCTTTTATGAAGGCGGTGGACCGCCACGCAAGGGCAAGGAGGAGTGGGAACTGCGCTCGAACTTGTATAAGACATGGTGGAAGGGCATTCGGACGTGGGTTTTACCCGGAGAGGTCTTGTCGCCGCACGACCGATTGGACTTGTGGCATCCTCGAAAGCTCAAGCTACCGGAACGCCTGCGCAAATTCCCCTATCCGGTCCCGTCCTCGCCACCTTCGGTCGCACCGCATCCGACCCTGCAGAATCTAGCGATTATCCTTGATCATCTGGAACTCGACCCGGACGCGGCCGGTTACGAGCCATTCGAGCGATCCATGCGGGCATGTGCAATCCTGTCAAGTACGATCTTGTCGCGGACACTGCCCTATCTGCCCTCAAGACTGTTGCGGGAGGTCATGCTGGAGACGCCAAACTACCCGCCAGTTTATCCCGAAGGTTTCGAAGCACCGCTGGATGGGGCGGACAATTGGGCGTACACTGCCTATACCCATATCCATCTCGCCATTCGCTCGGTCATGCTTTCGCCGCCCACGGCCCCGTCGCTGTTCAAGTACATGATCGCCTACGACGAGGCGAAGACCAAGGGCTCGCCGCTGCCCGATCTGCCGGAGCAGTATCGGTACCGCACTGCTCCGCTTAACTTCGCATCTTGCATATGTCTTATGGCGTACGGTCTTCGCAAACTGCAGAACGCCGACTCGGTCCGACATATTTTCAGGTACGCGCAGGAGGTCTGGGGCCGATCGCGCCTGCCGTACATGTACAACATCCTACTGCGCGGAGCAACGATCGTCAAGGAAGATCGCATTGCTGCGCAGGCCGAAGGTCTGCTTTTCAACGAGACGCAATTAGCTCGAGATGCGCCTCCTCCATCGCCTGTGCGCTCGCCAAAACGGGAACAGACCTTCCGCAGCAACAAGGCCTGGGCGGAGCTGGATCAGGCGGTCGATGCGCCGCCCACTGATCGGTCGCTACACGCTGCGCTATTGCATATGGTTTCGACAAATCAACGGGATCGATACCTCGACACCGTCTACCGCCTCATCCCTTTCATGCAGCTCTCGAGGAAAGTCACCGTAAATGACCTATCGAGCGATGGACACACCGATCTGGACAGCTCGGATCCTGGCACTCGGCGTCCGCCTCCCACGCAGCTTACCCCGGTCCTGTATTCGACGATTATTCACGGTCTGCGCGTGATGAAGGCTACGGTGACAGCTCGTCGAGTGTACGCTCTCGCTCTGCAGGCCGAGAGGTCATGGAAGGACGGCTTTGAAGCCCGCGCGGAGATCCCGGACAGTCAGCAGCTCAACATCGACACATTCACCGAAATGATCCAGGTCTGGGACCAGGAAGCGCGATTCCTGGACAAACCCGAGCATCGGCACACCACCGCAGTCGAGATTGATCGGCATATGCGCCGGGGGCCGGGAAAGCTATATACACGGACCGAGGCGGCCGAGCAGGGCGTATGGGACGTATACTTGCAAGCGCGCAACCGATACCTCGCGGCATTCGAGAATGCGGGTCGAGATGTCAATCGCGTCGGCTCAATCCGCCCGTCGTACGAGTTCTTCAATACGCTCTTGGTCGCTCGTGCAGAGGCGTGGGGTCTTCGGAACGGCGAGGACTGGTCCATCGGCCTGATGTCCAGGGCACACCCGCTTGCACATGCGGATCGGGAGGATCAGCCGAGAGCGGTCCGGGAAATGAAGGTCTGGGCGGGCGACATGCACGCGTGGGGCATGGTTGGGTCGCAGGCGGTCAATATACGCTTGGGTCTCAGGCAGCCGATCAAGGCAGAGGAATTGGCGACTTGGAATCAGCATAGAATCATCAGGCATGCCAAGGCGGGCATGCTGCGGATGCCGGAGAGTGGTCGTCGGGACCCTATCCGCAAGATGGCGAGGGAGACTCGCGAAGAGGTGAGGCTGTCAGAGAGGGCGAGGCAGGATGAGAGAACGTTCGACGTGTTGCCCAAGGCGGCCGAGAACACATAGCCAGGGGGCGAGTGGGTCAAAAACAGAATCCGGAAGGTAGGATGAGCCTGCCACATTCAATCAGTATCACAACATATCGTGTCATTCTATGCATTTTCCCTTGCATCTGTCACCCTCAAGTGCTGTACAAGCCAGATTCTCTAATGTATTTCGCAATCTCCGGCACAACCAGCGCGTCCACCGTCTCCCAGTTGTTGTCCTTGACTGCATTACGCACCTTCGTGCTGCTTATCCCCACACGGTCTTCCAGCCCCGTCCCGGCAATGATCACCTTGCCCTTCTCCACCATGTTCCTTGCCCACTCATTCTTCATAAGCTCCTCTTCGTTCCGTTTCTCCTCGTCGCCGCCCCGCCGGGCACTGATGAGCGTGCAGCCCTCGTCCTCGAAGAACGTCCGCATCGCCGCGTCCATGCCGCCGGGGGTCTTGGTATAATATCGGTCGGCGAAGAAGCGAGTGAGCGTGTCCGCGCCAATGACGAACCGAAGCTCGGGCTTGGGTCGGTCCGGGAACTTGGTGGACAGGTACGCGTGGATCGTCTTGGACTTGCCGGCGAAGGTGGGGTCGTTGAGGAGACCCACGGCGGTGTTGGTTGGCAAGTGGGGAAGGAGGAGGGTGATGAGATGCATGCGTTGGGCGAGGGATGGGTCGGATGGGGATGGCACCTTTTCGACGTTTGTCAGGGAGAAGAGGAGGAGGTTCGCGGTTGTTCGCCCCGGGGCGGGTGTCTGACATAGGGTCGCTAGGAAGAGGTGCGCGCGGTGTGGAGGGTTGAAGGAGGAGTCAAGGACTGTGATGCTGAGATTCTGCAATGTCAATGTTCATTTGACTCTGTACATATTACTGTGCTCACCTCATGCTGGCCTGGCCAGTCCTTCGAGGTGCTAGGCAAGAGGTAAAGGTCTCCGGAGGGGAGAGATGTCGGGATGTCCTCTAGGTTGACCATTGGTAATGGTGGATACGTGTGGAATAGAGCGGCACGAGCGGCACGAGAGGAGAGGACAGCAGTCGAGCAGCGGATACGAGGCAGGACGGCGCGGAGGGAACAATATCGAGCGATGAGCATGCATGCATGAGAACACCGGTACTTTGTCTGGGTCCAGAGCACGTATGCAGTGGACGTACCGAGTGGAGGTGCCTGCATCGATATTGAATAGCCCGACCGATGTCAGCGCGAGCCTATTTTATGACCGATAGGCGAGCCCCGATAAAAGGTTCCGCGCGTGGGTCGGATTGGCCTTTGACCAGTAACCTCTTTGCTATTCGACCAGACCGTCATATACCCATCCAGTCCACCTCGCACCAAGCATAGCTCTCTCCGTACCGGCACACGACCGTCAGGAGACCGCGGAATCTATCTAGACAACTGGAAGCGCAAGAGTAGCAAACGTATTCGCGATGGCCGTGGCTCCCGAATTCATCAACGCACACCGGTACGTCGCCAGCTCACGCAAATAGATTGCACGCTAACCACCGTTGTGCTCCCCGTCCGTTCACTGATACGTCCGCAAATCCCCGCTCGCCCCTCTGGTTGATCACTGCTTTCCTTCACCCTGCAGGTTCTACGTGAAATCGCTGTATAAGCGGTACCTCGTCAACTCGCTCAACTGGACCATCTCAAGAGACATATGGCGGGAGAAGGCTATTGAGATCCGGGCAGAGTTCGAGAGGAACAGGTGCGCTGTGGTTCTAAAATCTCAAATCCTGCTTCCAGTGTTCTGGTATTGCCAGGCTGACGCACAGGAACATCACCGACCCGCGAGCACTGGCTATCGTTTTGGAGCAGGCCGAGAAGCGGTTGGCGGACGAGCGACACCCGGACCCGTACAAGGGTGAGTGACGCCGCCCACGAGCTATCCATATAGCAGTGCTGACGTGCAGTTCCGACAGGACCGGACGGTACGAAATGGTGAGTCTCCGGGCTGGATGCCTGGTAGTACCCTTGACCTGCGTCTCACCCCGCGTCCACCTGATCCCCTTCACGCCTGCTCCGTTCCATATGAGTAGAGCTGACTCATTTTAGGGAACGAAATCTGCCAGTGAGCTTTCCCTAATCCCGGAGAGCTATTTCAGCTCACGCGCAGCCTCCTCCTAACGCCTTCTTCGCCAAGCATCACCAAGAGCCCGAACCGGCGGTGAACGTGGACGAGCTGTTGCAGAACAAGTGGGCAAACTTGCGCCAAATCGCCGAGGCGGTCAAGGGGAACAAGTACACCGAGCCAGGATCGGACGCGGCTGCTGAGCCGCCCAAGGCTCCGCAATAGGCGGACCGCCGGCGCATGAAGGGGGAGAACATATAGCAGGCGGGTTCATTGCATGTACGGGTTTCGGCTGCTTGTGAGGACCCAACCGGACGGTGTTGCAACCTTCGGAGGTCTGGGATTCTGATTTTCATCGTGGGCATAGGGAGCCCCCAGTTGTCAAGCCGAAGAATGCCTTGCATACTGCATATTCGGCGCAATAGAAAGGTCTAGCCCGAAGTGATCCTTGGCCCGAAGCTCCAGGCAGGCAATGTTGCGTGACGGCGACGAAACGCCGCTCGACTTCTACTTATAAGACATCGCGGATCACTTCTGTTGCGATATCGGTCCCTATCTGAGCTAGAAGTCTCGACGCTTGACCAAGGGGTGATATTCACTCAGTCGCCCTTGCCGTTAGGCGGACGACGAGTTAGCCCAGATAATTGAGTCGCAATAAGGATGAACGTCGCTGTGTCACCGCGTTAATATTCGTGCGGTGCGTATGTACGTCGTGGTATGGAGTTCCTAACGCTGCACCATTAGGCCGCTCTGCATGCTGAAAGACGGCAGGAGAGACCCAATGAATATGGCCGTGGCTTCGCAGGGGGCGGAAGCGAGCGGCTGGCGGTGATAACCGAAGCGGTCCGGTCGTTCGTCATTGACCACGTCCTACACTTCTGGTCTGTTCACCATTCACCATTGATAACAAGCAGCTCGTGACTCCGCGATGGGTCGGAACCAGACCGCCGACCTTTCCGCGCCCTCTTTGACGTTCCCGATCTTGCTGGACCCGTCTCATCCGCTCGACGCAACCTCGCCTCTACCCTGTCGCGTCGAGCACATAGCAGTATGGACGTCCCACCCGACGACAAGTCCTCCGGTCCGACATGTCGCCTTGGCGTTCAAGCGGTCTGTCTACATTCACTCCGTTCCTTCAGATCCCCTGCCGTCGCCGAACGAGATCCCCCCATCCCCGGCCCTGCCCCTTCCGACAATCAAGACTCCGGACTCGCGCACCTTCTCGCCCACATCCTCCTCGAAGCGGCCCACCGTTGGTCGGACCTCCTCTGCGCCACGGAGTCGTGCTGATTCCGTCACCTCGTATATCCTGACCACCTCGAGTCTACGACGCGTCTCGGCTTTCTCCCCGCCTACAAGTGCAGCCGGTCCCCAAGCAGTCCTAACATCTGCGCAGGCCGTGGGAACGGAGCGACTCCATTACGGCCGCTCGACCGACAATGAAAAGGCGGAGCTGCGAGAACATCTCCGAGAACAGAGAGACCGGGACCGTGATGCCAAAGAGCCCATCGGCCTTGGCATAGGCCTGGGAAGGCGGAGCATCCAGGTGCATTCCAAAGATGATATCGACGGATCTGGCTCGAACTCGCCTACGGGTCTGAGCAAAGCCCGCTCGACGGGATCGTTCGAGTCAAGCCGCACTGTCGGAGGTCTGAGAGGATGGCTCAAAGGCGAGGATTCAGAGAAAGAGAAGGAAAAGGAGCTGCAGGAGAAGATGGCGGAGATTGAGGTGCAGCGTGAGATTGAGCGCGAGGTCGAGGATGAGCGGAATGAGGCGAGGGGAATGGAAGCCGTCGAGCGTGCGGGAAGCTCGACGCCGAAGCGGGCGCACCACCACGATGATGAGTCGGAGCGTGCTGGGCAAGCGTGCGTCAGGCGGATAGTGCTTAGGGGAAGAAAGGGGAGAATCGTTACATTTAAGGTGTTCGAGGAAGTCGGAGTGCTTGCTGTGCTGCGGGAACAGGGGTGAGTCTATGCTATCATAGTTGATGTCAAGGCTGATGATAGCGTTCTTGACCTGATCTCCCTCGATGGTCTACAGGTGACGGCGTCGATCATGCTCGAACAGCCTGAACCGAAGATGGGTGAAGCGGGGAGCAGCAAGTCCGCCATGAGGATCGCCCCATTTTGGGCATGGCGAGATCTGCACCTCGCTCGATCGGCCTCTGTGAGCGGACACACAAATCATTTCGCATTCGCATTTGCTGATAGTCCAGCAAGCTATGATCGTCGCCGAGGGTGTCCCTTGGCCGTGCGCCATGCCCAGCCCGAACGGCGAAGTCACTCGCGTAGTCATGGTTAGCGCACCCGAGCAAGGCGAATGGACCACCGCTGCTGGCCTCGAGCTACCGGGCACGGGTCATATCGGCGTATGCGAGCACGAAGGTCGTATGTCGCCGTGTCACCCAAAATCTTTGAGGTCATGGCTGACCGTCAGGCAGCTTCATCCTCCACTTCCTCCCACACTCGCTCACTTCTTACCCAATCATCTTCCCCTCGAGAAACTCATCTCCGTCCTCGTCGGGTGCAGCCAGTCGCGCAGTCTCCACTGTACATCCGTCGCCGAACTTGCTCCACGCTGGTGTAACGTCCGGAACCGAGAAAGAATTGCGCCGTAGCCGGTCGCTAGTCTCTCTCAACACAGACGAGCACAAGGAGAAAGAAGGCGGGTTCGCTAAGTTTCTCGCTGCTCGGCGGCCCCAGGGTCCGCCCAGGGAGGTCTTCGAGGAGACAAAAGCTGGTCTTGGTGAGGCGAGCGAGGTGGAAAGGGACGGATACGGAGATTGGACAAGCGTTCGGATATCAGGAGGGGACGGCTTAGGCATTGATGCCGACTCGATTCATGTGAGGGTCCCGGCTCCGAGGCGTCGCTGCTCAATCATCTGATTGCAGGTGTTCCGATGTGACGGTGCGAGGCTGAGCGTACTCGGGGTCATACAGGTAGAGGCGGCCGTACAGGACAGTTTGATGGATGCGCGCAATGGTCGGATCATTCTGCGTACAGAGGTTTGTCGTCTCCAATGGTCTTCGCTAAATCTCATCACCAGACCGGTGTCACCATCTACGAGAAGACTGGTGACAATGCCACGAGACATAAGTAGGCCTCGAGTATTTGATTCGCCGCGTCCAAGCTGACCGCAACAGGTACGAGCAGAAGGGCAGTCTGCCGCAAGCTACTGCGATCTCGCTCGGTGCGCAACGGCATCTGTACTTCGCAGACGATAAGCAAGTTGCCAGCCTGGATACTACCGCTAGAGCGCAGGTCAAGCGCATATCGGGCTTGTCCGACCCAGCGGAAGACGCTGTCAACGCGACTCTGCTCCCTTGTGGGCTGGAGGACGTCTTCGTGGCGGATAGTGAGCATGACAGAAGGCTGTGCATCGGATAGGCTCTGACGACTTAGAGTCTGGGAATGTTTGGCGACAGACTTTAGCTGGTGTGCTGGCAGGCGAAGCGGCTCTGGATGCGGGACCCGCAGCCCATAGGCTTGAGTCGCCCGTGACCATTATGAAGGTGATACAACGAGGCTCAGGTGACGATCTTCTGGTCGCGGGGGATGAGGACGGGGCAATGAGGATCTGGGTCGCCGAGTGAGAGTGACGCGCTCTAAATAAAGTCAAGCTGATGGCAGACCTTTTCAGTTGCTTGGCACGTTCACGGCCTTCGCGGACCCCGTCCAGAGCATCACGCTTGTTGCAACGGAAACCAAATCGGAGCTGCAAGATACCTTGCTGTGCACGTCCATCGAGGGCACGATTGGCATCATCTCATTGTCGGAGCTCGAGCTGTGAGTTGCGACAGCGATGCAGGACGTGTGCCGGCGCCTGACAATCAGGCTGTATCTCATTCCTGCCTCGCGCGCGCCGCTTCGACGCGTCTTTATCGACGCCAAGGATATTCTGCTCGCTTACGCCAATGGCAAAGCGCGAGTTTGGAACTACAAGACGGGCGAATTCCGGCGGTCGACAGGCCTCGAAGCGGGCGAGGATATGATGGCGAACGGCAACTGGGAGGAAGTGTGAGTTATGGTGGTAGCCAACAGCCTGGCCTCGCTAATCGACAGGTACTTTGAGCAAGCAGTGGATGAGGGCTTACCACTGGCTGCCGCGGATGTTGAGGTCATATCTGACGCGGATCTGGGTGCGTCACGCTGCGTGTCATACGCCAAGGCGTGACTGACCGGTAGGCCGGATGCTTCTGCTCAACCTACGCGCGGTCAGCAAATGGGTGCAAACCAACAAGCTGACTCGCTCACCTCTCCCGGCATTGCGGGCGGCCCTGTCGACATTACTGACGTTCGGCACCGATGCAGATATCGACGCCGTTTGTCAGACTGATCTTGCCATCACCCCTCCCCAGAGGCCTACGACGGTCGGCGCATCCAGGTATGTTCATCCGCTCGCCGTCGTTGGATAAAGCTCACATGCAGCCCGCTCGCTGAAAACTTCTCTCAATCGAGCGGTGCCGGCGTGTGGTCTGTGTCGCCCGAGATCACCGGCCTACGCCAGCTCGCGATCGTCACGCTTCTGCGTCCATTCCTGGATCACAAAGGTGAGAGAGGGCGGGAAGGGCAGAAATGTCCATCGCTAAACGCACAGAAACCGAGAAAGCGGCAGCACGAGTAATCGCCTTCTATTCAGGCTGCCTGTCTGCAACGGAGCCTGCTCTTGACTTCTTCGCTGCGTACTACCTGGACACCGCCAGTATGTGTGATCACCCTATACGTCAATCTAAGCTTACCCCAAGGCGACGTACAGCAAGCAGCGAAGATTCTGTTCAAGGCGAGACTTGATCGCATGTCCGAGGCGGAGATAGAGAATCTCGTTGCGGCCGTGCGGCCCAGTCGTGAGCCTACCGAGGTTCCCTCTGCCCCTCGCGCTGAGTTTCTAGTTCCCGAAAGCTCGTCGCGTACATCTCGCGCACATTCTGAGGCAATTCGGGCATTGACCATCATTGGCGGCGTGGCTCTTCACAAGTATCAATCAGTCAACCCTAGGTTCGCTCATGTCGGACGCATGACGAACCTGATCCTAACGCACAGCGTGCTCAAGGCCACCGCAGAGACGATATACACCGCCCTGTCAGACGTGCGGTCCCCGGTCCTCGAGCTGGCAATTGAGCTCGTCCACTCCGGCTTCCAGACTTGGCAGACATATCTCGATCCGATGGACCTCCTTCGCCGGCTGTTCCACCTGGCGACGCACAACCCTCCGCCTCCGTCGGTCTCTGCGGCTGCCCGGCTGGCCGTGCTGCACATCGCGAACCTCAGCCCCGGGCTCTTCATGAGCACACTATCGATGGACATCTTGCATGCTGAGACGGTCGAGGGCCGGACGAGCATCATGAAGCTCTGTGTGTTCATGGCGCGCAAGAAGCCGGGAGTCATTGCGCATGGCTTGCCCCGAATCTGCGAGGCAGTCGTGAGGAGTCTGGATCCGAATGTGGGCAAGATGAGGGAGGATGTCTGGGAGGCGGCAACGGTCATTTTGAACGAGCTTGTCTTGGCGTGAGTGATTGAACAAATGAGCTGGCTGGTTGCGACCCGTCAGGGACGCGTGGCTGATGGCAGATTCTCCACCATCGATTTTCATAGCGGAACGCAGCGGCTAGCGGTGGGAACGCACGAAGGCGCCGTGATCATGTGGGCATTCCGCATGGCCGAGCCAAGGAGGCGCTGATCCCAGGTACGACCTCAAAACCGCCTCGAGGCTGTACGTGCTGGAGCCGCACCACGCGCCCGTGTCCTCTGTCAACTTTTCCCCCGACGGAAGGCGGTTGGTCACTGTCTCGATTGAAGAAGGCGACGTGACAGTCTGGAAGGTCGGCAGCTCCCTGAGCGGTTTCTTCACCGTGGGCGGTCCGCCTCGACAAGGCGGAG
>CAUG01000376.1:24291-36857 GCA_000442785.1 Papiliotrema flavescens NRRL Y-50378
AGGGCGAGCCGTTCAAGCGCATCGAGTTCATCAGGGCGGATAATGGTGAGTGCGGCGTGGTGCCACAGAAGGCCACCTCGGAGACGAGCGAGCGGGGGCGATGTACTGAGGCTCAGGTCCGCTGGCGGAGACGAGTGCACTGAGTGATGTCAAGGTGGAATGGCCGGGGGAGAGGCAGGTCAGGGTGATGATCCAAGAGACTGCCTTGACGTTCGAGACGTGATGCGGGGTTGAACCGGAGGCGAATCCGTCGCAATGAGCTGAGTCCCTGCAGCATGGCCTGCTGAGATCTCTCGTTGCCCTTTCCGGCATTCATGATAGCCAGCAAGGGCTCCGATATGCAGAGACGTATGCATTCAAGCATGCATGACTTGTCGCACGCCGTGTCGCCAGCCCACAAGTCTGGACCCGCCGTAGACCGCCGGATGAATTCAGGGTAAATGGAAACTCACGTGCCACGTTGAACCGAAGTCGCGACTGACGGACTCACTGACCGTGCTGGCTGTGCCGGGAGCCAACCAGAACGAGATGGAATCTCAAGTCACCATCCGTTCATTCTCCTTATACTCCTCATCGTCCTTATTCCCCTACCACCTTTCAGCCAAAAGCACCATGCCCCCTCCTACTTCCTCTCTCAAGCCCAACGCGCCCGCGAACAAGGCAGCCAACGGCTCCTCCATCGGTGCGGCCAAGGACGCCGCGGGAGACGACAAGAAGTTTGTGGGCAAGCCGGATCAGGCCAAGTACAATGCCGACCAGGACGCGGTGAACAAGGAGATCGCTGCGATCAAGAGCAAGCTGGTGAGTGTGACTTTCCTCTACGTCCTGGTAGGATGGGAGGGCATAAGGCAGGCAGTGGAGCAACTCCAAGCGGGGCGGGGATACTGAGGCTGTTGGTGACTGCTTGGCGCGAGGTGCGCCGGTCGTGTGTCGCCATGCGTGCAAGAGCTGGACTGTACAGGCGTGGGCGATTCTCCGCATGAATGAAGCACGAAGGACGGGCGAAGAAGGTCGTCGTTGCGTGTTCCTGGCGAGCGGGCTCTGGTGGTCGGCTTGTGCGCTCGGGCCCCATCCCATTACAGCTCCTTCCGCGACTGCCTTTGTCTTATCTCCTGCTCGCGATCGTTCGCTTTTCGCCGTGCAACTGTCCCCTTGTACCTCTGCTTACTACTCCAGGACGCTGTCCGCTCGCGCATCTCGCTCGGGTCCTCGCCGGGCTCGAACGACCGCCGAACTGTGATCAAAGCCGAGCTCGACGCTCTCCGAGGCGAGCAGGGCAAGTTCAAGGCCGACCGGGGACGCACACTCGACGAGGTCAAGCGGTTGCAGGAGAATGTGCAGAAGAAGATCAAGGACGCGCAGGCGAGCAGGGGCAAGCTCAGCTACAAGTCCGTTGGAGAGATTGACGACCGCATCCAGTGAGTCAGACGAGGAGCCGCGGGGGGAGCTTTCGAGAGAGGGCTGGAGCGCTGACACGACGCAGGTCGCTCGACAAGCAGATTGAGTCTGGCTCAATGAAGCTCGTAGATGAGAAGAAGGCGCTCGCGGAGATCACGACGTTGCGACGGGCGCGCAAGACGCTCGAGTCGAGCGGGTCGATCGACGATGCTATCGCGGCTGACCGGGCCAAGATCGACGAGCTCAAGAAGCAGCTGGACGACCCCGAGCAGAGGAAGGTGTCGGACCGATTTGACGAGCTCAAGAAGGAGATGGACGGGCTGCGGGAGGAGGGCAATAAGGCGTACGAGGAGAGGAACAAGCTGTTTGACGAGCGTAACGCTTTGTCCGCTCAGCTCGTAGGTCGCACGCGGGATCTGACCGAAGAGGGATGCTAAAGCGCAGGACGAGTTGTACGGCAAGAAGCGAGAGGCCGCGCAGGCCCACCGAGATGCCAATGACAAGTGAGCGTCACGGCATGTTAAAATGCGTCTCAGCTGACCATCAGGTACTACGCCAAGGTACAGGCCGACCGACAGGCACGAAACGACCGATTCAAGGCTGAGAAGGCCAAGGAGGAGGCATCCCGACGTGAGGAGGAGATTGTCCGTCTTCGTGAAGAGGCCAAGAATCCGGCCTTCGCTGCCGAGATCGAAGACTGCAACATCCTTCTCGGCTGGTTCAAGGGAAAGTACGGCGCGGGAGAGGTGCCGACCACGAACGCGGGCAAGACCTCGACGGCCGGCGCGGCTACTGCGCAATTGCAGGGTGTGAAGCAGCTTGAGATCCGACAAGTCGAGAGCGACTTCAAGGGTATGACTCTGAAGAAGAAGGGAGAGGATGAGGAGCTTGGTGGTCTGTTCGGCGGAGGAGGAAAGAAGGGAAAGAAGGGGAAGAAGAGCTCCAACGCTACGCCGAGCGGCAGCGCCACGCCGACCACTGGCGAGACCGGTGCGGTCAACTTGCCGATGAGCCTGTTGAGCGCTCTGCTGTCGCTGGGTATCCCGCCGCCAGCGGGTAAGGAGGATGTCGGTCGAGTGTCGAGCGATCTGGAGACGAAGAAGGCTTGGTACGAGGCCAACTCGGCTGCGAAGACCAAGGTGCGTCAGGCGGAGTGATTTGAGGAAGGAGCCAGGAGCTGATGCCCAGGCTGAGATCGAGCGGGTGGAGAAGCTTGTGACCAAGATGCAAAAGAAGAATGCGCTTTTGGCCGAGGGTGACGACGAGGCGGAGGCGGACGAGGAGACCGCTGTCACGGGCGAGGATGGCGGTGCGAAGGAGCCGACTCACAGTGAGTTGCCTGCCATCTTCGATGTGTCGAAGCTAATCGGCGCAGCTGTCGCCGTGGCTGGCGGTGCGACTGGCCCGGAGACCGTCGAGGAGGATGTGAGCCAGCTCCCGGCCGATGCGTCGCCGACGGAAGAGGTGAAGCACGTCGACTCTGCTCTTTCCGAGATCAAGGAGAACGACCCGCAGGCTTAGATCGGTGGTCAAAGCGGTTTTGACCCGTGTAAGGCGTGTGATTAGCAGATTGCGGTGGATTTGTGGGCATCTAGCACGCGGACGCCGCGATGCGGAGCCGCGGGCAGACAGCATGGCGGCGAGATGAGGGCTTTCAGTGGTTTCGGATCAAAAGTCATATTGGCAATCTTCTATCGCTAGCATGAATCTCCATCCGTCTGCACTCGCAGCTTGATGCCGTGCAACTTCGATCAGGAGCGAGTGTTGCTCCTTGACGCGATCAAGATCCGCCTCCACCCGGCTGGACTTGTTTTGCCGGGCTCTGATTCCGGCGATTGACCTTGCCGGTTGCGGCCGGCAGAAGCAGCTCAAGCGCAACTCACTCTAAACGTCGAGACCCTTCCGACCGTCATTCTCTGAGTCTGCTGAAGCTATGAGCCGCATCATCGATCCCAAGAAGACAGTCCTGCTGGTGTGTGACATCCAGGATAGATTCCGTGCGTGTCGTTCATCGCCCGACGAGCAAGTCGATCAAGTCTGCTCGTTGCTGACGCAAGGTTCGGCCATATGGAACTTTGACGCGGTGGTCACGACGAGCCGCAAGATGGTGCGGGCCGCGAAGGTGGGTCTGCGCTCCGTAGCATGAGGCGATGCGGGCTGAAGTCTAGCTGCTGCAGTTGCCTGTGATCACGACGGAGCAGAATCCCAAAGGTATGTGCGGGCGGACCCGTGCGGCGGATCTCCAAGCGAGCTGAGTCTGGGCGATGTGGTCTAGCGCGGGGCGGCCGATGCTGATTTGATCCGTGCGGAGTACAGACCAAACGAAGAGGATGGATGGCCTCCATAGGGCAGGGCCTGACACGCAGCATTGGGGGCGACTGTCTCCGAGATAGGCGAGGAGTTGCAGGCCATTGAGCGCTCGCACGTCGTGCCGAAGACCAAGGTGTGTTGAACGCGGGCACACTCACATGCAACATTATTCACCTCTCGATCTGAGCCAACTCATGCGCTCGCACTCCTTGCGACATAGACGAAGCTCACGGGCAGTTCTCAATGTGGACGCCGGAGGTGCAAGCGATCTTCCAGCGGGAGAAGTACGACTCGGCTCTGATAGTCGGCATCGAGGTAAGCCGATCACCCCTTCTTCTAGTCTGAGCCTGCCGTCTGATCTCAGTCGCACGTATGCGTCTTGCAAACTGCCCTCGAGCTCCTGCGGAACGACATCACGCCATACGTCCTCGCTGACGGCGTTTCATCATGCAACGCCCAGGAAGTTCTGATCGCGCTGGACGCAATCCGCCAGGCAGGCGGCGTGGTGACTACCTCGGAGTCCATCCTCTTTCGCTTGGTCGGTGAGTCTGCTGTATACTCGCTCTCTGCGATCGATGATGCCCGGTGCAAGGCTGACGCCCAGGTGACGCCTCGGCGTCAAACTTCAAGCCATTCGCTTCGATCGTCAAGGACGAAAAGGCCAACACGGCCTCCGCACTCTCGGCGCTGCTCTCCGCCTCCACGTCCCCGCCCAAAAGCAGCCTGTGAGAACGTCCGAAGACGTCAAACGCAACATGCATTCGTTCGTTGCAGGGAGCAAAATGCAATTGATATGTTTCCGTTGCCGCTTTACAGCTCGTCGTGCTCGACGTCCTTTTTGATCTGCTGCTTCTTCTTCATCTCCGCCCAGTCCACCCAGCCGTCGTCCTCTCCGGCATTTCCGCCCTGGCCAAATCTCTCCGGACCGTCCTTGCTGAAGAAGATGCCATCACCGAGGGGAAGGTCATCTCCGGACGGCTCGAACGCGCTGCCCTCCCCCGGAACTCCCTCCTCAGATAGCGGGCCATGGGCCGTGGGAGGCGCGGGCCTGACTTTCGCGCTGCCTTGCGCAGAGAGCGACACGCCGATGTTCCGTCGCAGCAGGGCTTCAACTCGCTCAAAGTACCTGCTCATAAGCGGGGTGCACAGCGCATGAAATGTGTGGTATTTGACACGTACGAAGTGGGATCGGCTACGCTGAAGCCAGATCTGACCAGTGTAGTGTCAAACAACACCTTTACAGTCTCAGTCAGGTCCTCATCCTCCGCATCCTCGTCCTGGAGGTCCAGCACCCGGTCGAGCATGCCCTCGATGAGCGGCGACTTCGGGTTGATCTCAAGCACCCTTGGCAGATTCTTCATCATCGCCACCATTGGGTCGTTCTCGGCATCCGCTTGCGCAGCCATGATACGCGCCATGTTGGCGGACCAGCCGAACGAGTCTGGATTGAGCTCTTCTCTGACGACAGCCGAGCTCGTTCTCGCTCACCGACAACGATCGTGCAAGGTGAGGTGACCAAACGATTTGTGAGCACAACTGTGCGTTAGCTGAAGTGTCACCCACGATCAGTTGGCAGCTGACCATCACTGATCTGCCCTGACAGGCTCTTTTTCAGCCAATCCAGCAACGGTGCAAACGCAATCTTCTGTGCGGCGAGCTCCTTCTTCTCGGCCTCATCCTCGTCTTCATCGCCATACTTGAGTCCCTTCTTCGAGACATCTTGCGCGGTCATTCCCCTGAAAGTCAGACATCGTCCTTTCACTGCCCTTGTATTGAGGAAACAAACTCACATGAAGTTGCCGAGGGTAGTCATCATTGGCTCGTCCGATGGCAAGTTCAGCAGGAGCACCTCGTATCCCCTCGCCTTCAGCTTCTCAACGAATGGTGATCGGGCGAGATCCTCCGTCTTCTCGCCGACTCCAGCCATGAAGTAGATCTGTAGGTGAGCACAATGTCAGTCCAATCAATTGCGGTAATAGACGCACCTGCTTCTGGCCCTCTTTTCGGTTGTCGACGTACTGCATATGAGCAACGAGTCTCGGAGAAGCGAATGACTCACCTCCTCGAGAGACGTGTAGTCGGATGTAGTACTCTGGAATCGCAGTAGCTTCGCAATCTTCAGCTTGTCCTTCTCGCTTTCCAGCATTCCGATTCGAAGCGCATTGCCGTAGATCTTGCTGATCTCCTTGAACTTCTCGGGATCGTCCGTGGAGATCTTCAGGAACAGTTCAACCGCTTTGCGTGTCAAAATCCGCTGGAGCTGCTTCAAGAATCGGTGGTTCTGCAAGGTCTCTCGGGAGACGTTGAGGCTGTTGTCAGCTCCGTTCCCAAGCTATGTGTAGCATCTCACGGTAGGTCGTCCGCTGAAGATCAGCCGCTGCATAACGCGCCGGATTCGAGACTCACCGTCTACGGTCACCTTCAGGAAGCTCAGCCATCGAGGCATAAATTCCTCTCCCAAGTCATCGGTAATGAAAACTCGCTTGACCATAAGCCGGACGTTGTTGATTCCGCTAGTCATCTTTTGCCAGAAGTCCTTGGGTATAGTCGAAGGGATATACATGATCGCTCGGTACGATACGCCGGAGCCAGTGTCGCCCTGCGCGTCAGTTTGATACTGCCGTGCACCGCAGCCATACTTTGAAATGGGCCCATCCGAGTGTTTCGGCCTTGGGGTCTTTCGCGACCGCTTTGTAGAACTCTGTGTATTCTTCGTCCGACACGTCTTTCGGCTCCCTGTTGTGAGCGCGACTTAAGCGTCAAATGGAAGGGAATCGCTCACCTCATCCAGATTGGGGCCTTGTCGTTGACCCGCGTCCAGCTCTCCTCAGTGACAAATTCGAACTCGTCCTCTTTGGGAGTCTGCTCATCCTTGTCAAGATCGTCGTTGAAGGGATCATCGTCCCCATCGGCCTCTGGGGACTCGGGGGCCGGGATCGGCACCTTGGTAGTCTTGCGTTCCTTGATGTAGATTGGGAAGGTAGTGGAGAAAGTGGAGTGCTTGTCGCTGTTGTCAGCGATGGTATGTCGTGCAGGCAGGCAAGCTCACATGAGCGCCTTCAGCTTTGTCGGACTCAGGAAGTCCTGGTCCTCCTGCTGAATGTCCAGTATGATCTCCGTTCCTCGTCCGAGGGTGTTGCCCCGCGGGTCAGGGAACACTTCGAACGAATCGCCCGAGGCCGTCGAGGTGAAGGTGTACTGCATAGGGTTCGGGTTGGCAGACGTGACAGGAGGAAGGGACGAGACCTGGACCGTGGGCGAAACGAGGAAGCACGAATAGAAACCGAGGCCTGCAACGTGAGCTGACATTGGAAGCACGAACGCTGGCATACCGAATTGTCCGATGAGATTGCCGTCCGCTCCACCACCCTCGTCCGCCTTCTTCAAGAACTCGCTGGTGCCGGACCGAGCAATCGTACCCAGGTTCCTCGCCAGCTCTTCCTTGGTCATACCGATACCGGTATCTACAGTAAGCTCAAGCACGTCTCAGGACCTTGATAGGCTCACCCCGAATGATGAGCTTGCCCGTGTCTCCGCCCGCGTTCAAAACCACTTCAATCGTTACATTCGCTTCCCCTCCCGACATGACCTCCCGATCAGTCAGCGACGTCAGCCGGAGCTTTTCCAGCGCATCGTTCGAGTTGGACAGGAGCTCCCGAAGGAAGACATCTTTGTGCGAGTACAGCGAGTGAATCACAAGCGATCGCAGTCGCGTGATGTCTGACTGTTCGGTTTCAGCTAGGACAGAAGGATAGCAGCGGACGCCAACTTGCCTCGTACTTGAACGTCTCTGAGCCTTGCTCGGCGAAAGCAGGGGCTACGCAGGCTACTGCTGCCAAGAGCAGACTTTTGAGCCTCATTATTGTACAAGCAAGATGATATGTGTGCTACGAAGACGGGTCGAGCTGGAATCTTCTGACGTGGAGGATGTCTGGACACCGAGCGCGCGTAACCGTGCTTCCGCCGGAACAAGCGTCTTCGACTGGTCTCATCGTGATCCTGATCGTGTCTCGAAGCTTCGGTCAGACCATGTACACAGCTCTCTTGGGCCAGGCCTAGCGAATCTTGATGTCAGTAGACTCAGTGCAAAGCGAATGCGCGTAGGTCCAAGTTATGCAAGACATAATGGCCCGTATAAGATGCATAGAGCAAGGGTCGATGCCCATCCGCCTACTGCACCGAAGCCGCTCGCTTCTCCACCTTGTTCCAGTCCAAGCTCCTGAACCAGTCCCTAGCGTACTCGCCTCTGCTCCAGACTCCGTACTTGCCGCCGAGGTAAGACAGCTCGAACATGTTCAACACGGCCAACGGGACCGGTCGGCCGGTCGAACGCTTCGCGACGGGCTTGGCACGCAGCTTGCCCTCTCCAAGACCCGAGATGTTCTTCTGCTCCGCCGATTCCTCGGTCTCCTCGGCCGTCTCCGGTACATCGCCTGAGTTCTTCGGCGTGCCGAACACGGCAACGTCGTCTCGGCCACGCTGGGCGCGGTTGGTAACGAGCAGGGTACCGCTAGAGAAAGAAGGGAAGATATCGACGGCTGAGTTATCGTCTTCGGTTCGCACGATCTGGGTATCAGTGAAAAGCTCAATAGAGCGGAATGTCAACGGTGGAAAGCGGTAGAAGACATACCCAGAGCCATCCGCTACCGACCATGCCCTCCGCGTACGCCACAACCTTCTCCTCGAGAGTTTTGTAGTATTCTGGGACCGGAAGCGCCTCTTGCTCTCCGTGCTGCGAATTAGCTCATGTTCGATAAGGAGAGTGCTAGCGCAAACATACCAGGCCCTCCAGGAAGTACGAGTTGTTGAGCAGTAACGAAGCGTAGTTGAACGCCAGCGAGAGCGTTGGATCCCGAGCAGTCTGCGTCAAAAGGTAGGTGACATCCAGACCCTGTCGGTCCCATTTCTGCTTGACCTCCAGCAGCTCGGGCTTATCTAAGTCGTCAGTCCACTTCCTGGGACTCGTTGCAAGGCAGGAAGGGTATGCGAAGGATGGGACGCAAAGTCGTGATGCGACGATGATGATTACGCACTCCTGACTTCTGATTGCAGCCGCGTCCACAGACCCGATTGCCACTCGCACAGCCTATCGATGTTCTCCTTCGGCAAGAAGCTCGGCACTCCGTTGAGCACACGAGGATCGACCGAAGTGTTCGATCCAGTTACGCCCGAAGCGGTGGGTCGAGCCGTGTCGCCGATGAGCGTCCGCCGGGAGAGACGGGTGGCCGATGAGAGGCCTTGTCGGGAGGACGATGCCAGTGTGCGGAGAACGGAGGGTGCGGCAGACATGATGTTTTGATCGAAGGCAAGCACGCACTGGAATTTCAGAATGAACAAGACGAGTGGACGAGAGATGCCAGGTGCGACATTTCGCGAAAGAAAGCGGCGCACGCCGCAAAGAGTTGGGATGGGTACACCGTGGGACAATAGCTGATCGGGACTGACTTTGCCGGGCCCGGCGCGACGATTGATGATCGCCGTCATCACCCAAAGATGCCAGACAGATCTGGACCTGAACTCATAATCATACCCAAATCCCGGACCTGAGAGAAAAAGTCGGATCATCTTGACATCATCGGTCGAAGAGGGCACTCGCACGCACTATCCCACTCTCGAGTCCTATATATAGAGCTGCATCATCACATTGTACCGACGTTCAACCCCTTGTACCCATTGCAATGTCCACCTCGCAGCTGAAAAGCCTGTTGCCGTCTGATGTGAAAATCACGTAGGTGTACCCTCGGGCGCCCGTCGCGACGTCACTGATGACCAGGCTGGAATCGCCCGCTGGCTCATCCGGCAAGAAAGCGATTCTTAAACCCGACAATGAAACCCCTTGGACTGCGCAGAAACTCCCTTCGTCCATCCACCTCGTCTTTCCCACGCCCGTCGCCGATGCGAGCCACATCGCGTTGACATTCCAAGGTGGCTTCGTCGGCACTTCAGCCGTGGTCTACATCGCCACTCAGCCTCGAGGCTCCGAAAGTGAGGTCGACTTGGGGCTGTGCATGGGAGGGAAGATTTACCCAGAGGACAAGAACAAGCGGCAGGTCTTCGAGTGAGTGATAATCATCGACCACGATCACATGATGCGTGATGATGGCGCATGTCAGTGCGGCTCTAATTGTCAGCATCCCCTTCCCGGCGAATAGCGAGGTACCATCAGATGAGACACAGACAGCGATCGATGCACGGCCCACACGGATCACCTCGCCGACGCCCGACGGCCCACAGCCGATCACGATCACGACTGAAGTCCCGCCAAACCCCGCGGGAGACGGCCAGAAGGCGGAGCCGCTCGTGCCTGCTTCAGACGCAGAGCACAAAAGCGGAGAGAAGGCATGGCTGACGCCTCTCATCAAAGAACTCAAGATCGAATTTGAGGCGTCGAGCGATCAATTTGGAAGGATAACGTTGTATCAGGTCGAAATCCTCGGCTGAATGGTCGATGAACGGCATCAACCAGTTGCCCAGCAGCGTACGTCGCCGGTCATGACGCTGGAACCATCGGATCAATCCCTCATTCGAGCGGGCAGTGTGGAAGGACGTTACGAGTCGGCTATACGACTCGCACTCACGACACTGAGACATTGCGCCGAGATGTATTGCATTGACTGGTCATTCCGTGTTGTCTACGCCCGTTGTCTGAGCTCCAGCGCGGCCAGAGCGAGAAGTCTGTAGGTGATCGTGATCGCCAACAAGTAACCTGCCCAAGCCCCATATGAGCGAGACGTATAGCCATAGGATTCGAGGACTTCTGTGCCGCCAATGAGACCGTTGCCCGCTGAGGGGTATGCGCAGTTCCCGTTGACACCACAATGAAACGCGGCCTTCTCGAATTCGTTCACCATCAGGGCTCGGAAGACCCAATTTTGATAATCGATCTTGGTCACCCAACTACGCCAGAAGATATTGAGTGTCGTTTCGGGCACCAGGAAACCGTTGGTGCACATCCACAGACCGTTGGCAAAGGCGGAGACTGCCAGAGCGACGATGAAGTTGGGCAAAGCGGACGCGATGAAGACCACCAGCGATTCGGCTGCGAGGAGGTCGAGCAGGAGGAAGCCAACAAAGCGGAAGAAACTCGCAGCATCCGCCTGGAGTCCGACCAGCCAGTAGGTGATGACGGAAAAAACAACCGCAATGAGGCAGAGATAGGGTATGCCGATCAGGAAGTTGGCAACGAGGAAGGCGGTTGATCCGTATAGGCCGTTCGCGCGCTCCTTGAAGAAGTTTGACTGGTCTTCGATGTACGCGGGGATATACGCGACCGCCATAAAACTCAGGAACGCACCCGAAAAAAACAACGCGGTGATCCGAGGCAGGATGTCGCTCTGCTCGTGACCTAGTCTGAGCCAGCATGTGCCCACAAGAAGCGCGAGGCCTGATAGTCTCAGCGTCGAACGGGCAGCAAAAGACTTACAGGTGTACATCGCCACCCTGATCCAGTAGGCAACAAGGTCCCGGTAAGACTTGATGAACGAGCGATGAAGAAGATGGATTGGCCGAGCGAGCCTCATGCTGTTGAGTGCAGGCGCAATTGTGAGCTGCGTCGACTCTTTCGGCGGTATCGGTTCGAGTGGCTCTCGCTCCTTCCATGCGGAAATGAGTTTCGAGACTTGTCGCTGTGCTCGGCTTCGGTCCTTGTCAAAGTCCAGGTTCACCATTTCAAGCACCCACTCAGCCGGGTTCGTTAAGGGTGGCACTGGTAGCCCGACCGATTCGAAGTAGCTCGAGATGTCGGTCACTGGACCTCTGTAACATAGATGTCCCCTCGCCATCAGGTAGACATCGTCGAACAGGTTGAACGTCTTTGTCGAGGGTTGATGGATCGACGCCAAGATAATGAGCTGGTGTAAGCACAATAGGTACCGGGACAAGACCGCACCTGGTTCTCCTTCGCTATCGATTTGAGGTACGAAATCACTTCGTAGGACGCGACGCTGTCCAGACCACTGGTCGGCTCGTCGAGAAACAAGATCCGAGGTGAAGTTATGAGCTGGCTCGCGACTGATGTCCTCCGCTTTTGGCCGCCACTCAGTCCTTTTTGTATCGGCGTGCCGACTATGACATTCGCTTGATCCTTGAGTCCAAGGCTCGACAGAATGTCGTCGACTCGAAGCTTGAGCTCGTCGCTAGGAACATGGCTGACGATGAGTGTGATCACCACTTGCTGGGGCGTACTTTTTGAGACCCAATTTGGCTGCGAACGCCACCGTTTCCGAAGCTGTGATGCTGCCGATCAAGTGATCTTGCTGCTCAACATAGCTCGATGTATCTCTTATGGAGTTCAATGTAGCTCGGGTTGAGTTAATGTATATCTCTCCAGACGCCGCGGCTTTTCGCGGCATGCTTCGATGTGCGAGGACATTGAGAAGAGTCGTTTTGCCGGACCCTGATGGACCCATAATTGCGATCAACTGGCCTACGGTCAGAATCACCGAAAGCCCACGCTTATTCTTTCATTACTCACCTGCATGTGCAGTCCCGCTGATGCCGTTGAGAAGGACCTTCGCCTCTTCTTTTCCGGGAACGCTCAAACGGATGTCTGACCATGAGAACGTTTGAACTTGGTCGTTGTAGAGGTTGAAGGATTTGCCGATTCCTTTCTCGATGTCTGAACGATGAAGGGGGGACATGTTCGTGCCGCCTGAGTGCTGAAGCTTGGCTGATTGCATGATCACATAGACAGCAGGCTCTTATAATGCCTGTCGAGGCATTCTGAAGAGCGTATCACTTCGGATAGATGTCGTGGACACGGAGGCACGGCATATGGCCAACCGCCGGTACGGTGTATGACCAAACACCGGTCGCCGGTCGAGTGAGGAAATTGATTCCGCCCCTGCGGCGCCTGCGCC
>CAUG01000377.1:0-13697 GCA_000442785.1 Papiliotrema flavescens NRRL Y-50378
GAAATCTGGTATTCTAGACCTTAACTCCTCAGTCTGACTTGTTGCCCTGCGGATTGAGTTTGGGAATTTCAGATCGGCATACTGTGCGCTGGGCAGGACGTGGGGCAGAGTCAGATGGAGACGACATCAGGAGGCTCTAGATGCCACTCACCTTGCGAATATCAGATATATCGATGCGCGACGCCACGATGCGGGCGTATGGATAATGGCTCACTTGCGTGAAAGTCAAGGACGAAGGATTGGCGCAGACATGGATGCGGGCATTATATGGGTACATCGGGGGAGATCGAGGGGCTGTGCGTGTGCGGCATTATCTCCATGGCAGACGGCCCAGGGCACAGCAGCCCCGGCGAGAAGCAGAATGCGGTCTGCGCGGACGGGCATTGACGCTTGACGCTTGAGCCCTGCAGCTTGAGCCCACTTTGCCCCCTGGTGAAGCGATGTCCGGTGCGAGCGGCCATACGGGTGGGTGCCTCTCCGCCCCGCACGATCCGGCCCGGCCATCATCGACAGACAGTCGGCCATCATCGCCAAGCGGCAGTGTCCAGAGTGTGCAGCGTGTGCGTACCGCCGTGTACCGTACTCAAAGGACGCCGATCCGTGTACCTTTACACGCCAAAGTTTGAGATCTGCACCGTGCTCGACGCCTACTGCCGTGTGCGCTCAGACGATCCTCGCCGTGGACACAGCCGCCTCGTGCGGTCAGCCGGGTCGCCCCTGCCGGTGTTGCCGGCCGACCGGGTGGGGTGTGTTCTGCACAGCGCCGAAGCATGCATGATGTTCGCTGTTCATCACTGATACACCACCCGCGGCCTCTCGCCGGCCCCACCCATAAACCCCACGCCAAGACCCCGCGACCGCTCACAACCACAGGAACCGTTTGAGCGCATAGTCCATCTTCGCGATCAATCCCGTCGACCGTTCGGCCTCGGCCAAGCTGCCGTCAGCGGGCCTGTACACCGCCCTCCTTTGGCCACCGCCCAGATCGCGAGGCGCGAAAAAGCCGGCTCGGAGCCAAAACTCACCTGACGACATCCTTCTCCTCGACTACGACACCATCGCCGACACGCTTGCACTGCGCCTCCAGTCGGCGCACAATCCGATCCGCCACGTCCTTGCAAGTGCCCACGGTACCGGACCCGGTGCCTATAGTCTCATCATCGTCGTCCTCGTCCTCCTCCACACCCGGCTCAAGCGGGAGCACCTTGAACGCAAAGAACTCTTCCGCCCCGTCCGTCTCGGTCGGTGTCGTCTCGGTGAGCGGCGTGGCAGGCAGAGGACTAGTAGCGGCCTCGGAATCGCGCCGAGTGTTTCGGATAGAATATGAGCTGTAGCGCGTGCTCTCTTCGTTGGTCGAGAAGCGGATGGCAAACCCGTGATTCTCGAGCGGATCACGTCCAGCCTCTTGTAGCGCAGAAAGAATGTACGCTCCGCGCTGCAGGGCAGTGATCGCGCCTAGGGGGACACGCGTGAAGCCGGAGACTTTGTCGAGCGAGTAATTGAATGAAACCACATATATAGCTTTGTTTGTCTGACGTTAGCTCTGACTTGGTACGAGGTGTCGGACGTACCAGGAGAAGGATTTTCTCTTCTAGCTTGGGGCTCAGTGTCACGCTCCTCTGTTCCGGTGACAACAACACCCAGCCCCCGAGCCGGCGTTCGTCTTCGTTCATGACTCGCGCAGAGCTGGTCTCGACTGGACATGAGCTGGATGCTTCTCTGCAGAAGCCGCCAAGACGACTCACCGGCCGCCCGTCGTAACCTAGCCATTTGCCCCACGTTCGAAGCCTTCTCCGAGCTCTCCAGCGACGCAAGGAACTCGCTGAAGACCCCGAGATTCCGATGTCCCAGGAAGAAGCTGATCACCGCCTGTGCAAAGAAGTCGGATATGGCACCGTAGAACATCCTGCTAAGCGAGCTAAACCCATCGTTGAGCTACACATCAGTGGTCGACCTCGCCTCCTCTCTATAAGGAGCTCACCATGCCCTGGATGTCTCGCTTGCCCGTCCGGACAAAGTCACCCTTGAGCGCGGAGGTGTGAGCGTAGCACAAGCTTAGCATGTCTCCGTTGTTTGCCCAGACTGCTATCAGCTACTTTTACACAGCTGGACTTGAACTTGCCATCGTTGAAGACGTTCTCAATGTCCGACAATTGCGGAACGATACCCAGCTGAGTGAGCATCTCCGTCAAAACATGCCGTGCCATGGCAGACTGTACTACGTTCGTCCGATCCAAGCAGTCAATGCAGCTGACATCAGCTCATGACGTGATAAGGTTCGCAATGACCCACTTGGTTCGGAACGCGCCAACTTGCTCCCGCAGAGGCTCATTCGCCAAACTCCAGAAATATCCCATCTTGCCGAAGTCGACCTCCTCGACCAGCTCCGAGATATTCTCCCACTTCATGCCGTGACACTTCGCGTGGAAGTCGAATGGAATATACCTGGGGTCAGCTGACGCTTGTCACGGCGGTGGGCTACTCACGTCAGGTCGGACCGTTCCAGCTCCTCTACCAAGTCCCGGTACCCATTCGTCACGAGACCCTCCTTCCCGTTCTGCTCGGACAGATTCACAACGGTCTGACATTAGCTTATTATCCCTCGTCATTGCCAGTGCGCAGCATTTACTATAGGTCCATACCGCGCGGTCAGGTCATTGAAATGCAAGTTCGCAACCGAATACGACTGGTCTACGGGCAGGTCGAGCACGGGCGGCGGCTTCATCGAATAAGGCGACTGGCTCCATTTGAGGGGTATCGACCCGCGGACCTGGACAAAGCTGAATATCGAAGCCTTGCCCTCGACCTGCAGTCAGTCTCACTGCTTCTACATCAAGGTCCAGGACGCACCTTGGCGCGGACGATCATCTCCGTCTCGACCATATTCGCCACGTGCCCCTCGTCGTCGATTCCTCTACGCTGGTACCGCAACCCCGCCCGATCTTTGCTCCTCCGCGAGATTACCACGAAATCAACAGGTATACCGTCCACATCGAACTTTGCACCCTGCACCCATCCCTGCATCACCGGGCAGATGAACGCGTGGAGTCCGAGGTCGATAAAGTCCTTGAGCAACCATTCGTTCCAGAAGAACCGCCTGTCCGCCCTTCGCCAAAGCGGGAGATGGATATCCGGTTCGATGAAGTCGTCCGTGACATTGTCAGGCGCGTCGTCGGTGAGCGACACTGAGGACGTCGAAGGGTTCTTGAGCAGCGTGTGCAGGGCCGTATCGGTGTTATGCCGCGACACAAGCTTCCTGCGCTTGTTCTGCAGCGAGTGCGTCAGGTCGAACGAAGTCGCGTAGAAGAATCCGCCCGACGCAAACTCGCGCGTCAGCTGGCGGATGATCTTCGTTTCGAGATCGCGGCGCTGAGGCGGGTCGGAAGGGAAGGGCTTGGCGCTGGGATCGGCGGGTGGGTCGGATGCGGGCGACGCCTCTGTGGTCGGTTCCTCTTTGATCTCCCCTTCCATGGGCGCGGAGGTCTTGGGCTGCTTGCGTGCCGGCAAGAACTTGTTCCAGCTGAACCGCTTGTTCTGATCGACGGGCTGTATCGGGTCCTCGTCCGCCTCGGGAGCGATGCTCTCGCGACTCATGGACCCCATCGTCCCCTCTGCATCGGTCGTTTCCGCATCAGTGACCGTCCCCTCCTCGTCCGATTCATCCTCCTCTTCGTCCGCCAGCTCCTTCAGCTCCGACGCTTCCTTGGCCGTCGGTCGGAGGTTGAGCGGGAAGTTCCACTTTAGCCCTTTCCTCGGTGGCTTGGGCCGCGATGCGCGCTGCGATCAGCGCCGAGCTCAGACATTCTCGTACTGCACCCACCTGGATGGCCTCGAGCTGCTTGATAGCGGGAAGAGATAGCTCCGGGTGGACCGGGATGGAGTAGACCGTGCCGAGCGTGTGTACGCGATACGTGCCGTTCTCCTGGGTGGGGAACAGCGGCGCCGATTCAGACGGCAGGTAGACTAAGAGGTATGCATCTGAACTGAGCGCACGCCCTCACATGCCAGATTCGACCACTCACTGTCCCATAGCCGCACTATCCCGAGTATCCCGCCCAACTCGACCGCTTCGTCGATGTCGCCTGACCACCTGCTCAGACCGCCTTTTACGCCCCACTTGAGCAGAGCCCCCTCTGATCGATCCTCGCCCCGCGCGAACACGACGAGACCGTCTTCGCTTCTAGCGAGGGAGATGCGGCGATGCACTATGGGCGGCATGGGCGGGATCTGGTACTTGGGAGGAAGGGTCATGTTGTCGAGGTATGGGCTAGGGTGGGACGATGACCAGACGACCGGTCGATCCATCAAAACAATATAGCAGCAGGAACCGAAACCGGAGGCTGAAACAACGTCATAGCGAGTAACCCTTGCCCATATTGGCAGGTCCCGTGACAGGAGGCGCTGTTGCACACTCGTAAAGCAGCATCTGCTTGCATGCATAGAGAGGGTCTTCTATACGTTGGCCAAGCGGGACAGAGACGATGCATCGACGCCAGATCAAGGCTTCTTCACCATCTGGTAAATGAGGTCCAACTGCGCCGGCTGCTGTACCAGCATCCCCCTGAATTCCCTGATCCCGTCCACTGTCCGTGCCACTTGGTCGTCCTGGAATCGCGAATCCAGCGGACCCAGCGGAGAAGGATCCAGCGGTATCTCCGGCAAGTGAGAGTGGTCGGTGAGCAACGATGACAAGGCAATGAACGTCCCAGTCCGCCCGACTCCCGCAGAGCTGACGTCAGCTGGCTGCCGGAATAGCCCAAAGTCGGACATACCAATGTACCCAAACCTCGCCCTCCCGTATTCGGTCGACCTCCAGTACAAGTCTCCGCAGAGCTTCCACACCCTGTCCAGAAGGTACTCCGAAGTCGGGCCACGCCTCAAAGTGATAATGCGTCACTTCCATGTCGCCCAACTTGACCTTCCGTACCTCGGAGAGCAGCTCCTCCCTCCGCTCGGGCTCGCCAACCTGTACGTCCAGCTCCCCGTGCAGTCCAGGGAGAAGGTAGCGGTCGGCTTTCGGCTGTCCCTTCTCCTCCCAACCCGTCAGCTGCACCAGAATTGCCTTCTTCTTGCCCAGCGCAGGACGGGCGGGCTTCAACAAAGGATGTCTGCTGGCTGTCTGGTCGTATATCGCCTGAAAGAATGCAGGGAACGTCGACGGTGTGGGTGCCTGCGAGGCGACCCACCACTGTCGCCCGTCCGTGACGACATTGGCGTTGAGGTACAGGTCACCCGTGGGGTGTACGGCCGTGCGGTCATAGGCGAGGATATTGGAGTATCGGTTGCCCGCGCGGTGTTTCTTCGACTTGGCGACGCAGTAGAACGCATCAGCCGGGTCGGGGTACTGCGAGAGCCGAGAATGGAAGAGACGCTCCTGTTCCCGCCCCTCAAGGATGGTCCAGATGTCGTTGATGGTCGGCGGGGCCATTGTAGATGCGGTGAAAGAGGGAGATGATGGGTAATGAGGTCACTGCGAAATGATAACCGGTTTTGGTCGGTCGCGGTCGTGTTGATGAGAATCTGCCTTCGTACGTGACCATCCTGTGATTTCCCCTCTCATTCAACTTCCCATTACGCCGAAGGCGACCGACACGCGCGATAAGGTGTCAGCATGTCGACCATCGTCGAATCGAGGCCCAGGGGCACATACATCCCCGCAGACTGCCCACAGTGAGCCCTGCGTCAACCCCGGCAGCCCGAACATGAGTTGACATGTCCAGATGCAAGTCCGCCCAGGAATACATGGTACCACCCACGTTCATCGGCACTTTGCGTGTCCGATGCTTCCAGTGAGCTTGTGCACCTGTGGGCCCCGAGTTCACGTCCAGGTGCAAACACATGTTCACCCACCCGCAGCCCAAGCCCTCCGCGTCCGGCCCATCGTCCAGCTCCACCTCGTCCGCCGCCGCGCGGCCCACAAGACGCGGTATCGGCACTGACAAGAACCCAATAGATATGGCGTACTACGATATCTTGGGGCTGGACAGTCAATGTACGACCGAGGAGATCAAGAAGGCGTATCGCAGGCTGGCCATCAAGGTGCGACCTGCCTACGCTCGCGAGATCGTCGCTCATGCCAGTTACATCCTGACAAGAACCGCGACGACCCCGATGCAGAAGAGAAGGTGCGTGCCACGCCTTTAATGATGCTTGAGGGCTCACCCGCAGTTCAAGCAAGTTGCAGTCGCGTACCAAGTCCTGTCGGACCCGGAATTGCGGCACAAGTACAACGAGTTCGGGCAGAAGAATGGCGGAGCGGAGGATCAGCTGCATGACCCGGAGGAGGTGTTTGGCAAGATGTTCGGAGGGGATCGGTTCGAGGAGCTTATCGGCGATATCAGTATTGGTACGCCAGCCGTCACGCACCTCGGCCTCACAGCTGACCCGCAGGCAAGGACATGAAGGACGCGTTCCAGCATGTGGAGGAAGAGGGAGACATGGTCATTGGTCCGGATGGCAAGCCGACTTTAACACCCGAGGCGAAAGCACGCAAGAGCGCACATGAGAAGGCGAGATCGGAGGAGGTGCGCGACACCGCGGAAGCGCAGTGACTGGACAACGCTGACCAGCAGAAAGCAAGGATCAGGAGGGAGCGGGTGGATAAGCTCGCCGCGAATTTGGCGAACAAGCTGGCTATCTTTGTCGAGGCAGCGCAGGGTCCGTCAGATCGCTTAGTCTCGGAGTCTTTCAAGGTATGCCCGGACTATGTTCCTCCGCGTCGCATACTGACAACCAGACGAAATGCGCACTCGAGGCTCAGTGAGCACGCACCAGACAGCGCATGGAGGACCAGCTAATCATCAGGGAGCTCAAGGACGAGAGCTACGGTGTGGAGCTCCTGCACGCTATCGGGCGGGCGTACCAAGCAAAGTCCACGCAACATATGGTCAGCCGAAAACAACCGCTTCTGCGGCATTCCCAGCTGATCCGTAGGCCTCGTCGCAATTCGCGCCTCTGGGCTGGTTCCACGGCGCCAAGAACACCTTCAACACCGTCACCGACACGTGAGCTACTCATGGTACCTCAAGGTGCATCTCGAGGCCTATGCTGAGAACAGCGTATCCACTCTGCGTTCCGCACTCGAGCTCAAAGCCGTCTTCGACAAGCTGCAGCAAGCGGAACATTCCGGTCTGTCGCCCGAGGCGCTGCGCAAACTCGAAGAGCAAGCCGCCGAGCAGGGTATCAGGACACTATGGAAAGGCGCGAAGCTCGAGGTGGAGGCTGTCATACGGGACACGGCGGAGAAGGTCCTCTCGGATCCGGCTCTCAGTCCGGAGAAGAGGCACCTGCGATGTATTGCCCTGGGGTACATGGCCGATGTGAGTATCGTGATTTTGAGCCGAGTGTGGCTGATCCCAGGCGTTCTTGGCGGTGCAGAAAGATGAGGACAAGAAGGACGACTTTGTGAAGATTGATACGGCTGCTTCGAAAGCCCGGGAGGCGGAGAAAGAGAAGGAGAGGACGACACACGCGCCGCCTGTGCCGCCGCGACCGGAGAACCAGACGCCAGTGATGGGTGGTGCAGAGGCACCGGCTTATAGAGCTTGTGAGTGCTATTATCAGGCAACTCGAGCTCGGCTAACGGTAGATGAGAATGAGCGGAAAAGTCAGCAGCCGCCGACCCCACCGCCTCGACCATAGTACCCCAGTTGATTCACGTCGAACCGTGCATGGCAATGCTCATATAGTGGTCATGCGCCGTTTACGCCCGTCAGTTGTTTCGCACTGAGGTTTCTCGTCGTCATGTAGCGGATAGATGGGCAAGCTTTCCCAGCGGGAGTCTGATGTCATGACACAATGCCGCTCAACTTTGGCTGGATGCCGGCAGACTCTCGTTCAGTTACCGGAAGTATGGGTTTGTGGAAATACTCTTTGATTGACTATATGACAGCGAGTCAGAGACTACAACGCCCGAAGTCAGATGATGCACAGTCCGGGGAATCAAAAGAAGCGGGCAGGACGATGCATACACAAGAGGGTGATGTCAGAGTTTGAGGAGAAAATGATACGGACCACGCGGAAAAAGGGCCCGAAGAAACGAATGAACTGTGGACTAGAAACGAATGAAAACGAAGCGTCACGTCGTACCGGACTACCAGGAGAATTTCGCGGCCAGATGATCAATGTCGTCTGCCTTGCCGATGAAATCCTTGTTGGGATCCTTGTTGGTATCCTTGTTGGTATTCCGGTTGGTATTCTTCTTGGTATTCGTGTCGGATCAGAACCATGAATGAGGATTAAGACGTACTGTGCTAATCGATTCCGCGTCAGCCCGAAATGTGGGTGCAAATGCAAGAACCCGGTGTGCCGTCCGATCCACAAAGACACTCCCACCAGGGCGGAGTTTGCGCTCGCACGGTTGCCTGCGGGTCAGATGGCCTGGGTCCGAAACGCCCGTCCTTGCTGAAGTGACAAGTCTCATCGAAATACTCGCAACTTGAGCAGTTCTGAACGCCGGTGCAGTACCGTCCGGGCTTGGCATAGGAGCAGTTATCACACTTTACCAAGAAGCCTTTCTCGCCGCGGTAGCTGGGCCCCACGTGGGGTTCGTCGGATTCCTGCTCCTCCCGGTGAATTCCGCCGTGACCCTCTGATGAGGGTTGACCGCCACTCTGTGACTGTCGCTTCTTCTTCTTGGACGTGGAGCCTCCGCCGGAAGAGCGGCCTTTCGACGAACCTCCCATGATGTAGCTTGGTGTCAGTAGTGAGTTCTGGTGATAATTTCCGTAGCAGAGAGGAGATGGGAAGGCTTGGAAAGTATCAATTGAAATGGCATGCGGTCGAAAAAATGAAGGCTGTTATACCATAGCACGGGTCCACTGTCCCGCGGAGTGATGCACCATGGCGGAAAGCACTAGACTGGCCTTCTTTTCACACACGTACTCGTAGCAAAGCTGCTTGTCGCCTCATCTGATTGATCATTCGAAGCCCCCACTGCCCCCGCACCACCGTGTATGGCCGAATGCCCGGTCAACCTTTCTTCCGGGCCACTCATTCTTGAGGCATTTGCAAATGAATTTGGTGGATACCTCCCCACCTTTACCATCGTCATCTGTATGAAGCTAGATATTTCAAATACACATACGGATAGAAGGCTTCAATGCTCCGATGCGACGCAAAAGAAGGATCTAGGCCTCATTGAGAGTAGCCATGGGGCTGACCCAACAGCACCCCGAGTCCCCATGCTCGGTGGTCCCCAGGAAGAAGGGAAGGACGACTACAATGGTTCAAGCGTAACAAGCGTATGAAGTCCTAGGGCCATTCGGGGCGCTTCAAACGCGCTCCACGGCTCGAATACTAGCAACACCGCGCTCCAACGCATTCCACACTGCCTTCCACCGAAGTGCACCTCGGCTGTTTGCCGACGAGCATTGCTTGTCAGCAGAAGCGGCAGGAAGAGGCTTGATGGGAGCCCCGAGCGCGATGAAGAGCGGGAGTTATGACGGGAGGTAGACTTAAACTCGAGATCAAGTTCTACATGAAGCCGCCTACTAGCCATCCATCCGCTTCTTCCCCTCAGAGATCGCTACGAAGGGTACAACTCGTGAGACATCGTTCTGCCGAAATCTCTTTGGCAGACTCTTTCACTCCTGTTACACTCGCCGTAACACACTCGAATGTTTGCAGCCGGTTCGATATTACTCACCAGTCGCGTTGACTGCGGTTTCCGTGGCGATCCATATAAAGTGTCCTCTTTTCCTTGTCTCTGATGCAAAAGATCCCGCCATTTCCGTCTGCAAACCAGTACTCGTGGTCGATTTCGGCGAAAGAGCCCCTAGGGGGATCGACGTAGTTGATAGAATCAACGAGATGAATCCCGTGCAGCGGCGTTGGCGCCTCCACTGGACCTCCCCATGGGATTCGGGCTTGCGAGGCGTCAGCTTGTTGCTTGTTGTCGCTGACGCACGATGTAGGCAGGTAAAAGTTTATCAAGCGGTTGCTCGGTGTGGCTTGGAGGGCCTCTGGTTGAACGGCCAGATGTCCGGCCTGGACGCTTGGCACGGTGTGCTCAAGCTGCACTGACACGGGGTTGGCGTTGCCCGCCTCGCCAGGTATGGCTTTCATAGGACCAAGTTCCGCACAGAGACTGGGCCACGCGCGGGTCGATTTCATGCCTTCGTGCATCGGCCTTCGTGCATCGGCCTGCTGTTCGTCAAGTCTGGCGCCCACAGGCTATGCGAGAAGCTGTCAGTGGGGCTCATGAGGGGCGGGACAAGAGCAGGCCCGCTCGGTACCGTTGAGTTAGGGTCCGAGGGCAGGGCAGAGCACTCTGAAGGTGCGTAGTGGCTGGGCCGATGGGTCCAGTCGGACGGTTTATCCGATGCGAAACGAGTAACGAAGGGGTGTGCCGCTGAGGGTTCGAAAACAGGCACACGCTGCCCACATGCATTGGTCCGCGATGCAGAGTCTGGATCGAATGACATGCTGCTGTGCGGTCCTTCCTGCGAGTGCCGCCCTTCGTCAGCAAGACAAGCGGCAACGTCGAGCACCTCGCCGGTAGAGGGGTCAGTGTACTGGCACTCTTGAGCCTGCGTGCTGTCGGCCCAAGGATGTCCGATGCAGGAGGAGCAGGGTTGGCCATCGCGGGTGCACTTTCGATGGGCCGCCTTGCAGATGGTGCAAGCCGGAAGGCGCATTGTGGGCTGGCTTGCGTAATGCGCAAACCCTGCGATGATTGATAAAGCCGAATGGACAGTTGGCGTGCAGAAGGACCGGTCTCGTTGAAGGTTGAGCGAGCGGCCCCCTCATCTCAGCCCTCTGAATCGCCCGGCTGTCTTCATATCAATGGATGCGAACACCGCCGCGACATCAATTCTGAGCTGTTCGTGGCGCGCGCAGCTCCACACACCTTGTGCTTGCTACAAAGGAGTGTCTTCGAGACACGAGCTTTGTTTTGGAGCAAAGGTGCGGGCTTGTTCGAGTCCAACATTTGAGCCCGAGAGTGGTGTCCGCCGCAATCTCACGCTAGACCTCTCCGAGCGCTATCGGGATACATGTTGCTGCTCTTCCCTGCTATGATCGACTGGATTCCATGTGCGAACCCTTGTTGAGCGGTGTGGACATGCTGCAAGCTCAGAGACAACGCGTACACCGAGCTCACGTGCAGCGACAGGCTTGCTTCTTGCACGCGACGACACCACGGTGCCCCCTGTATCCCTCAGCGCCGCCCAAAATAGGCATCAGTCCGACATCCCTCGGCTATGCGCCGGTACCAGTTCCAGAGGATCCACTTTGATCCACCCTGACACCCCTCCTGCCCTCTTCAGCACGTCTCAGCCCTCAGCCCTCCGGCCGCGCCCGGCAGGCAAACATGAGTCACCGGCCGGGAGACCCGTCGGTCAAAGCCGATACCTGATCGAGTGCTGCATTTTCATCCTTCCCCGCCCACCGCACAAGACCGAGAGCCATGGCCTTGCATGCAGTGTGGACCGCATGCTCAAGAGGACACAAGGTGTGTGTGTGCTCGTATGCATTATACTGTCACCCGTTTGATATATCTGACTCGAACTGCTTCGATGAGTATGCTCACGCAGAATGGGTCAATCGCGGATACCTTATAAGATACCTGCTGGCAGGCGTAGCTCATCAACGCTCAATAATCTCGACGCCATGGAACGACAAAAGAGCAAGGACAGCGGTGGGGAGGCTATAGATATTCCCCCGCCGGTGCGGATACCGGGCGTGGGTCCGAACGAGAATATCTTGCCTGCAGAGGCGGACGAGCGCGATCGACAACGGAAAGGAGAAGGAGGAGAGATGTCAGCGACCCCGGCGGCATCAGCGGCGGACCTCGAGGGCAAGAAACCGTCCGACATCTACGACAGATTCTCGCCCGCTCGCAAGAGGGTCATCCTCGCCATTGTATCATATTCAGCCTTCATTTCTCGTGAGTAGCTGGCTCTTCGGTCAAATAGCGCTGATCATAGCCGTCACGTCATCCATCTTTCTCCCATCCATCCCAGAGATGTCGGTCGATCTCAAGACATCCGCGACTGTCCTCAACTACACCGTCGCCATCTTCCTCGTCACGATAGGTGCTGCGCCGTTGATCTGGTCGCCGCTGTCTGGGTTCTACGGCCGGAAGCCTGTCTACCTCATTTCGATGCCGATTCACGTTGCGGCGTCGATCGGAGTTGGCCGAAGCCAGAATGTCGGTGCGCTCATCGGGACGCGTATATTGCAAGGCATAGGAGGATCATCTGTGGTGAGTTCCCTGCTTGTCGCGCTGGAATGAAGGCTGACTCCAAGCTGGCGGTGGGAGCAGGATCTGTTGGTGATATTTTCCGCCCGACCGAACGGGCCAATGCAATGGGATGGTTTTACAGCGGGGTCAGTGACGCATCTCATCTGGTGCACGCTGCTGACGCTCAGGCTCTCATGGGTCCATCACTCGCACCGCTTATCGGCGGGCTTTTCACCGAGTACACCGCTGTACGCTAATTTCGTTGAAGCTGTGGTCCGCGCTCACAGACAGCAATCTTGGCGATCGGCGCAGTACCTGTTGGCCGGCTGCGGCGTGCTCTCTTTCTTGCTCGTCTTCTTCTTCTTGCCGGAGACGTCTCATCCGCCCTTGCCCCATGACACAATACGTGCAGAGCGAGGGAAGAAGTTTGTCTTTTACTACTTCAACCCATTGACGAGTCTCGGCCTCTTCAGGTGGTGGAACATTGTGCTCGTCGTGAGTACAAGACTGGCGGCCCGCCGAGCAGAAATCCACCTGACACACAGGCCTTTACATCAAGTTGTGTCATGCTTGAGACGTACTGCTTCGTCGTGAGTACAGTTAGCTTCCGCTTGTCGGCTGCGCTAACGCCGCAGGTCCCACTAGGTAAGCAGTGACTGAGCCATGTTGACCGTGTCTGACCTCTCCAGCAACCGTGTTTGTAAGTGAAGTGTCGAGCGTAGAACTCAACTCACGTGCAGAAGGACCGCTATGGCATACACAATGTAGCTGTCGCGGGGGCTTTGTACCTCGCCAATGGAGGCGGAAACATTATCGCGAGTCGCTTGGCTGGACGTGAGTGAATCTGCGAGTTTGTCTAGCCAGCAGCTGACGCGTAAGCGTACTGCGACTACGTGGTGCGCAAGTATATCGCCAAGAGGGGTTTCAGGCGGCCTGAGGATCGTCTGCGCGCGGCTGTGCTCGCCAGTGGGGTGCTCATGCCTCTGTCATGCCGTGAGTCTGCGCCTTTTGAAGTGCCGATAGGATGGCCATGCTGATAACAGTCGCCTACGGCTGGCTGATCCAGACTGGGTGGGTCAAACGAGCGAGGTATCCCATGGACTCAGCTCACGGCCAGTGCTGGTGGCATTGGACCCCCCCTCGTCATGATGATGTTATCCGCGGCGGCGTTGATGTTCATTCTCACCCCTCTGAACACCTAGTTCGTGCCGCCTGCGTTGTGTCCGATCAAACGGTGTCTGACATCGCAGCCTAGTCGACTGTATGCAAACCCGCAGCGCGGAGCTCATTGCGGTCAACAATTGTGCGTTCGGTCTCATCCTATGGCTCCCGCTGATGCCAGTCTTGCGATACATCTTCGCGGCAGGTGCTTCCGCCCTGATTCTGCCCATCGCCGATTCGATAGGCTGGGGATTGACAATGACGATCGCGGCTATTATCAGTGTGAGCTCCTTTTCCCCTAATTCCATGTTGCTCGACTGATCGCAGTGCTCGCTCTCATCGGTATTGCCTG
>CAUG01000379.1:6027-21428 GCA_000442785.1 Papiliotrema flavescens NRRL Y-50378
AGGCGGCATCGCCTCCCTCACGAAGCCGGGCAATACCCTCTCGATCCCACCCACGCTCCTTTCCCACAGCTCCTTCTGCTCATGCGAGCGTGTATCAGGCCCGCCGTTGATCGCGTCCATCGAGGGCGGCATGAGCAGCCCGCTCGAGTGCATGACGAGCACGACGTTCTTGAGACTCTCGCCCGCCTCGTTCTGCCGTCAGCGCCATGCTCTACTCATGCGGCGCCGTCTCCGGTCATCACTTCGGCCCAAGTAGAACAGAACCCACCAGCATTTCCCGCTCGCCGCGCATGAAACGCTCCAGCTTCTCCAGCACCTTGACGAATACGCCTTCGACCTGGGACTTTGTGCCTTGAGGGCCATTCGTCTGGGCGTCCGCTGCGGGCGGGGCGTTGGGATCCACGAGTCGGACCACATACTGCAAGAACACCTTGCACAACAGCGTCGCCGCGCGCAAGCGGGTCTCGCCGAATCCTCCCGGGTCGCGCTCACATACTTGCGGCTTGAGCAGTTCCTCCAGCACGGGGAAAAGCACTCGGTCAAACACAATCGGTAGAATAGACGGCAGTTGGCTTGATGCCGCAGCGGGTTTGGCTTTCGTGGGCGAGGTGCTGGAGGCAGGCGCGGACGTATCGTCTAGGAGTTGAGGCGAGAGTAGAAGGCGTTGGAGGTGGATGATTGCTCTTTGGCGGATCTCGCGGTGCGTGTTGACGCATTGCTTCGAGATGACCAGTAATGGCGGAAGCCAGAACGTGTTCCAGCCTGGCGTGGTCAGGACGATCACTCAGGGGATGCAGGGATACAAGCGGACTCACCTGCTTGCGGATCAAGGTCTGTCGATGCCAGCAAGGTCGGGATGACATTCCGCAGCTCATACAGCGAGTCGAGCGCAGTGAGGCCCCGCTCGACGGTCGGGCCGCTTTTATCAGCTCTCTCTTACCACCGATAAAAATTCTGGCCACACTCACAGAGTCGCACTCGCCCGCCTGTCGCGTCCTCGTCCAGCCGCCGCCGCACCGGCCGCCGTTGCGAACTCGTCAAGAAGCGCGACAACTCCTTCGTAGTTGTCCCGCGACACCTGCAACCCCTTAGGCTTGCCTGGATCTCCCGCCGCCGCCGGACCGCGCGCCATCTTCTGCACGATTTCCAGCGTTGTCTTGCCCGCTTCGGGATGGGCGACAGTAGCTCGGAACAGGGCGATGATGAGACCCCACTCGGTCTGCGAACGGACGACCTCGACACCTTCGGGACCCGATTGTTGGTCTAAAATTTTGGCGACACCCGCCATGAGCTGCTCGCTTACGGCATTGAGAACTGTCGACGGGAGTGAGCGGAGCACGTCCAACGCGAAGTACAGCTGATCTCGAAGGTCAGGCTGAGGTCAGCAAGCGACCTCGCTGGAGGCGTGTCAAGATCCGCGCCGATGAGTAGGAGCACCATGATCAGATATCCACTCACGCTCTCGGAGACGATCAAACACAATCGTAGCAGGCCGACCACTGCCCGCTCAATGAACAAGACCGAGTACGACTGTGCCGAGCCAAGCACCTGCTCAAGGTACTCGAACAGGATCGGCCACGTCTCGACAATGTGCTTCTTGCCCCTGCAGCCAATCGAAACCATCATCTCCAAAAGAAAGACGCACGCCGGGTCGTATCGCAACTGACCCTCGCGGGGTGCGAGGATCGGCGAGCCCGTTTCGCTCCGGACCTCCGTTCTAGCTGCGAGCCGTGCCGTCGTGCGCTGTTCGGCGAGGTGTCGAATAGCTCGAAGCGCGGGAAGCAGCGCATCCAGCTCCAGGTTTCTGATATCAGCCGCGGGATTCGGGTCTGGAACCGAAGGACAGCTGGATCGACTCACAGGATCTCCCCATACAGCTCTTCCAGCTTACAGCTTCCGAGGCAGTCCACCGCGACCAATGTCCGCTCCAGGTCTTCCTCACCCACATCGTTCACCCCGCTGGCAAGCGCATCGCTGCTTCCGCCATATGGACTCAACAAGTAGCTGCTGAGCGTGGACAGCAAACCGCCCTCTGCGCGTGCCGGCGCGGCCACAGCGGGCTGGGCGACCTTCATCGGAATAGTAGTCACACCCGCAAGGAAGTCCTCCATCACCAGCATCGGTGGCGGGAGGAGCGAGTGCGCGAACAGCGTCGTGAACATCTCGAAAATGCTCGTCCAGCCCGCTCGGACCGCACCCGCATTGCCGTTGGTAATCGTGAACAATACGACCGTGGCCAGCTGGGAGCGGTAACTCTGGCCGAATCGAATAGACAGCGGAGAGACGACGAGTTTTTGGCCGTCTTTCTCGATCGTAGGGAAACCGCTCGTGTCGCTCCCGTCCTCAAGCAGCCCAGTTGCACCAGCCAAGGACTGCACGATCGTGTCAAACACCTCAGGCACGTCGAATTGGCTGGCAAGGTATGCGCATTGTCGGAAGCCCGTGATCGCTTTCTGGATGACAAAGTCGTCGCCTGCGGATAACGTGAAAGCGTACGCGATGGCCGAAATGACCGATCGCCAAGTCAGGCGAAACATCGCTGAGTCAAAGAGAGACGTGTTGCAAAGGACCATCGGGCCTGAGCGTGAGTCCATGTAATGTGGCGACTCGTGGCAGCTCACCAGACGTCCGGGAGCGCTGCATGAGTGACTTCCAGGCATAGTCGAACCCATGCTGGCCAGCATGCTCCTCCGGCAAGATGATCTCGCTCTTCTTGATCGATTCGTGGATGTTTGCCTGTCGTCAGCCGCGAGTCTGATCCCAAGATCAGCCTGCATACAAGGTACTGCGGGTTGAAGTCTTTGCCGTCGTTAACGCCACGCAAGTTCTTGCTGTAGTCCTCGATGGTCATCCGTTTCTTTCATTAGCGCCAACTTGAAGTCTTCCGGTCTGCTCGCAACGTACCCTGTTCTGCGGGTTGTGCAGATCCGTGTTGAGCATGATCACCGAGTACGCCAAGACATAGACTGCATCTTGACTGGCAATTTCGGCTGCCCTCAGCATATGCGCTTCTGTGAAGCCTCGCAGGACTCACGGGGACTGAACGAGAAGAAGTGCTCCGCAAACGTCTCCGTAATTCGCGCGATCGGCTGAGCCTCACCGGGCAACCTGAACGTCTCAAGCAGTTCACGCATAGCATCCGCAATCGATTTCTGATGTCAAACATCGTCGCGACTTGCGAGTGAGTCGACTCACGCCCGAGAAATCGAAGGACCCAATGAAAGCCTTCAGCAGCTCCAGCTGGTCTGGGCGCGAGATGTACTCCCCCAGCTCCTTCTTATCCAGGCGCCCACTTCCGGACGCCGCGGAACCTTTCAGGAATTTGGCAATTCCTCTCGTCCGCCTCTTGGCGTCCGTGTCGTCCTCCTCAGCCGGGGCATCAGGTGTGATGATGCCGTGTTTCTCCAAGAATGCCACTCCATTTTTCGGCTTCGCGTTGAACATTGCCGCGCCGGTAAGGTAGAGAGACTTGGTCGATTTGTGCCCCGAGAGCTCCTCCGACGTGGGGAACGACTGCTGTCAGCCTTGATCCACATCGAGTAGGGGTATCTCACTTCGGCCCACGGCTCGTCGCCTTGTTCTGACCGCTCCGACATGCTCCCTACAAAGTCCAGCAAAATCTCGAGGCAGATGAGCTGGACATTCTCCAGGCCCTCGAATGAGGTAGAGCCATCTGCTTTGGCCGGCCCAGCGGGATACACGCCCTTCTCGTCAGCTACGCTTACCAGCGATGCACAACTAGCAACGCACTCTTGTCAAGAACGCAATCAGGCGCTCAAAGATGTCCTCGCTGTCCACGTCGCAGTCGTAGTTGACCCAGCAATTCACCATGAACCCGCCTGCGCTCCTTCCACCCTCCGTGGCGAGCTGCACCAACGTGTCAAGCATCAACTCTTTCGTCTCGACAGGGACAGGCGGAAGCAAGCTCAGCGCTCTGGGCGTCGAGGCTTGTGGAGTTTCATTGCCTAGCGCCGCGACTGGATCTTTCTCCCCGTCAGCCGCCAATGGAGTATCGATGCGATGTTGGCTGGCGGAAGCAGGCGTGCCAGGGCGAGAGCTGGGTTGCACCGGGTTGAAGGTGTGGATTGGCAGTGAAGGAGCTGGGTGTTGCGGGGTGAGCCGATCGATGAGGTATGACAGGAACAGCTCCAATTGCGGTTTAAGGTGCGGAAGGAGAGTTGAGAAGAGGGTGGATGTTGTTCGGAGGGAAGAAGCCAGTAAAGCTGGCGAGTCGGACCGTGTAAGCTGGACGTCAATCTATGCCCCGATGCGATCGAGCCTGCAAGCTCACCTGGAACAAGTACCTGCAACCCTCATCCCTCACGCCCTCCTTCAGTTCCGGCCACTCGCCCAAGCTCGCGCCGCCGACCTCCAACGCCGTGTTGAGGATAGCGAGGGCCGATAACCTCATCGAATCAGTGTGTGCCTGATCTGACGGATTCAGAAGCGCGATGAGCACTCTGAGCAGCTCCAAGACCGTGGGTAGGCCGTACGGCGTGAAGATAGGAGTAGCATCTACGCATCAGGTCTACCTTCGCGTGGGCAGTCGATCCGACTCACCTTCCGCTGAGTCATCAGTGTCTTCCGAGCTGACTCGAGGTTGCGGCTCGGCCTGGACACCCGTCTCTCCACTCGCGACGTGTATAGCGAGCTCGCCCTCCTTGCTCTTGTCTGTCCCATCTCCGTCCGCGGGTGGCTTCGCTTCGTTGCCGTCCGCACGTGCTTGTTCGATGGACCGCTTTGCCTTTGCCTTCTCCCTCTCTTCCAGCTGCTTCTGGACCTCCATGATCTTCTCCACGTCGCCCTGCTTCATCTGTCCTAACCTGCGGAACACCGCACGCACAATACTCTGCACGCACACGCCCGCCGAGTTCCTCAGTCCCTCCGTCAACCTTGCTCGGGCCAACATGCCCAGTCCGACTTCCAGCAGCTCGCAGACGCTTTCGTCACCCATATGGTCCATGAGGCACCAGTAGGCGGCGGAGCTGCTGCTCGTGGGCGCCGGAATCGGAACCGTGAGCGTTTCGATAAGGCGCAGCAAGCGGAGCAGAACAAGCTCGTCTTGCTGTGGCGAGGAGCTTGGGAATCGGCAGATGGACAACGTCGCCGTCAAATGCGCGAGGGCGATCTGAAGCGGGGTCGACAGCGCCGGAAGTGAGGAGGCCGGGGTGAAGTATACGGGGAGGATGGAAAGGGTTATTGAGTGCAATGCCGACAATGCGAGAGATGTTATCGGGCCGGAGGTAAGCGGCGAGCGCACCAGCGCGAGGAATGGGGACAGGATATTCGAAGGGGAGAGGGTTGTGATATCTGCGAATGAGCCACAGTCATGGTGTTCAAGGCTCCGATCGGCTCACCCTTGACGCCGGACAAGCTCCGCTTGAGCTCGACAAAGCCCTCCATGAGGTCTCCCTCTTCCACCTCGCGCGGGCGCTTGCCCCGATTCAACCCTCTACTGCCGGCTTTAGCGGCCAGCGAAGGCGGCAGGGGCGCGGCGGACGAAGCGAACGAGGAGGAGGAAGTGGACGCCCATCGCTGGTTGCGTCGCATAGACGACGTGAGCGATTGGATCTCCTGCAGAAGCAGCGTCGGCGCCGGAAGATCTGTCCGCGCCATCTTGTCGCGATTGCCTCTCTTCGGGCTGAGAGTAGGTAGCGCAGATGGAAGCAATGAGAGCGAGGATATCCACGTGAATGATACAGATATTGCCGTGTTATTGCTCGGCTGTCTTCGAGTTCGCCAGGTCCACCGGCACCCACACCCTCCACGCGCGCGTGAGCGAGAACGTGGCCCGGCGTGCCTGCATTTTGCTACCGCGCGAATGGTTTCCGCGCCTACTGGGTTGGACGGGTCCCAGCACGGCGGTCACCGCTTCAACGCGCGTCGGTTCGACGCCGCATCATCACCGTGCTCGTTGACCATACACTGCCGCTCAAGTCATTCAAGTAAACCTCTCACACTTTCGCACTCACCACATCTTCTCAGACAGTACTACCTGCCGATTGCCGCGCACGGCCGCCTTCACGCACGCATAGAATCACTCCCTCGTACAAAACATCATGGAGTGCGCTTTCGGCATAGTCGGTATGTCATCTGGCTGCCCCCTTCTTCCCTCCGACATGCTCCCGGGACCCCAAGCTCGGCGCTCCTTGTGAAGACCCAGTAGGCTAATCTTACAGGCAAGGACTATGTGATCCTTTGCTCTGACATGTCAGCCGGTCGAGGCATCATCAAGATGAAGTCGGACGAGAACAAGCTCAAGGCATTGGGCCCGCACTTGGCCATGGCGTACAGCGGAGAGCCGGGAGATACCAACAACTTTGCCGATTACGTCGACAGGAACATGCGGTTGTATCAGATCCGGTGAGTGAATCGGCCTGCTTGGAATCATCACATGACGAGTGACGATTATCCACCGCGCTTGCTTCAGCGTCTTCCCTTACACCTCGACCCCACCACTGGGCCGCACTGCAGACGCTCATGCCAGCAACCACAACGCCCTCCTCCCACCCTCCGCATCCGCATGGGTCCGCCGCACCCTTGCCGAGTCTATCCGATCGCGCAACCCATATGCTGTCAACCTTCTGCTGGGCGGATACGACACGACAACGGATCTGCCGCACCTGTACTGGCTCGACTACCTCGGCACAAAGGCCACGCTGCAGTACGGCGCACACGGGGCGGGCATGTACGTCGCGCTGAGTTTGATGGACAAGTGGTGGTATGAAGGTATGGACAAGAAGGCCGGCGTGGACCTCCTGAACCGGTGTATCGACGAGGTGCAGAACCGTGAGTCCTACGTTGTGATCGTTGTCGAGGCCCCCGGACCGACATATGGAGAGTATCGGCACGGAGCCCTGCAAAGAGAGGCCCCAGAGCGCAGCTTCGGACCACAATGACGAGAACACCTAGCTGAGCCGCAGGAATGGTGATCAAGTTCGACTTCAACTGCATCCTGATCGACAAGAACGGGATCCACCCCATCGACCTCGCCAGCGCCAACCCGCTCAGCACGGTCACCGAGCCAGCAGCCGTTGTTGTCGCACCAAATCCGCCAGTCGAGGTTGGCGCGTAGGCGCAGAGCTCGTTCCGGTGGAAGGGGCGGGTGAAAGAGCGAGGCATCGCTGTCAGAAACGGCGCAGAAGCAGGACAGGCAACATATACCCCGATGTACATGCAGCGATGACGAACCTGAGTGTGCCTGGGATTGTCACTGGCTGAGTTCGGCACTGGCAATACTCTCACGGGCGAGTCCACTCAACCGTGCAGCAACGACGCATTCGCAAGCAGTCCATGCGGGTAGCCTAGATGCCCTAAAGCCCAGTCAAATAATCTATGATCGCCCTCCCCCGGCGCACACCAATCCCTGTGCAATGCTAACGGACCGCCAGGCATCCTGCGGTCCCAAAAGTAATCATGGGTACACGTCTCACACTCTTCGGCACTTCTTATCGCCCCTCCACACTCCCCTTCGATCCGGACGCCGAAGTGCACCACCTTTCGCTCTGCTTGCAGCCTGGCCAATGCGCTTACGTGGCAAAGCTGGCGTCAGCGCCCGCCAAGATCACCTCTTCAAAGTCAACTCACACTCCGAGCATCTTGAAAGGCGGCGTCGTCTGGCCCTCGTTACCGAGCAGTGTGCACTCGACCTGATCATCAGCGATCCTCCCATCATGATGCAACATGGCTGCGTCGTGGTCCGTCTGGTAGAATACTCACATAGTGCGATCCCGCCGCTACACGCTCGTTGATCAGAGTCAAACTGCCGTGAGCCAAAGCTCCGCATCATGTCGTTTTCGAAGACTCACGTGGGGGTGGATCCGCCGACACCGGCCGCACCCGTCAGTTCGACCGCGTTGGCAAAATCGTCGTCGACCCAGCAGGCCGCTCGTCCCAGCGGGTCCTCCTCCGGGTTCCTACGCGTCAACAAAGTCCACTTCATCTCCCAAAAGTCCTCTCAGGCACTCACTGAAGATAGTAAATCGCGACGTCGCCGGCGCTCAGCTCCACCGGCACACGTATGCGGCTGCCCGCCTTCTCGGCATACCAGTAATGCCTCTCCTCCTTGCCCGCGCTCTTGCCAGGGTGATACGCAGACCATCCCCCTCCGAAGAAGTGGTTAGGCGGGAGCGGGTTCGTCAAGTCGTTGGCGCTCGTGCAAAACGGCTTGACCTCCCTGAAGCGGAGGATATCGCTCGGCTTGTCGAGCAAAAACGCCTGCGGGACTCTCGTAGTGCGCTGCAGCGCCGCCAAACCTCCACCTTGTGACTCGAGGTCGGAAGCCGACTCCTCTGTGTCCGAGGAGACAGCAATCGGCTGGTCCGGCGTCGAGCTGATCATGTAAGGCACGTCGAAAGCGTGGCCCATCGTTGCGGCCCATCCGGCGCAGATTTGCGACTGGAAGAAGGAGATGAGCACGTCGGCGATGAGCTCGTGCCCGGCCGAGTTGGCGAGGATGGGGTCCGTGTAGAACGTCGAGCGCGACTCTTCCGGGTTGGCGAGGTAGTCGTTGTACAGCACGCCTTTGACGCTGGGGTAAGCGTCCCATCCGTCTCCGTGCAGGTGCAGGGTTCAAAGAGCGGATCCAAGAGAGTTTCGCGGACAGTGTATACGAGATGGTTCGGAACATGATGGGATACGGTCGGAGAAACAGGCTTGCAAGTCCAGGCAGGAGGCCAGAGGTCCACAGCATTTGAGCCGGCACTCACCTGATGTGCGGCACGTCGTAGAACTGCGCGACGACCGTGTGCAAGAGCTCAGGACCAGCGAAGCCATTTTGGATCTGGATCTGCGGTGCGAAATGACCCAACACAATTACAGCCGGCTGGTCGGGGCGGATGAGCAGCGACCGTACGAGCAGCTCAAAGTGGTTGAGCCATTGGGGATCGCTGGGGTCATTCATTGAACCAAGCCCACACGCGCATATAGCTCACTTCGGGTCCGCCGCGTCAAATTCGAGGATGATCAAGTCCGTCTGGTCCGGCAAGTGGTGTCGGGAGCAGTAGGCGAAGTATGCCGAGTCCGTTTGCCTCTGTGCACCGTTGGTCAACTCTGAGGCGGGATGGGGGAAGATCGAGTTCCACCACGAGAAGAATCTCGCGGGGTAACATGTGCTTGAGATGGGGTCATCGCCCGCGCCGTGGCATGCGGACACTGCGGTCAGTGTGATGTTCGCCTCCAAATGAAGCCGTGACGAGGAGGGCGGTGGATGAAGGGGGTACGGGACGGGTCCTGCGACATACCAGATCCACCCAGCACGCTGATAGAGATCGGCTGACCCGCCATAGCCTTCTGAATGACCTTCTGCACCCTCGCGCCGGAGCCGGTGTGCAACCGACTCTTGAGCAAACCCCACTGGCCTCGCCTCTCCGCGATTTCATCTCCCGGCCCGAAGACTGGGCAGAATTCGAAAGGCGCCGGGTCGCTGGCCGAGGCATTCAGGTAGTCTAATGGTGAAAGCAGCTGCTTCTTCGAGTAGAGCGAGACGGGCTCAGATGTCGCTGGGGTTAGCTTGAGCGAAGTCCAGCCAGGTAAGGAAGTTGCCCGAGAACAGAGCATAGACAGCCTAGGATAGCTAGATGTGGGTCACTCACTGATGAGCATGCGCGAGAGAGTGAAGAGCGCAAGACATGCTCCGACAGCGTACCATATCCGGACCGGGATGGCTGGGGTCAGTTGCAGTAAGAGCTAAATCTGGCATATCAGAGATGCGATTTACCTGATAGAATGCCCTGCTTCCGCGCCTTCGGATCATCCTCCTTGAGCTTCACTTCGCGCAACATGGCGTAGTCGTTGTTGCGTTATACGGCCTGACCGGTTTCCCAAATCTCCCCAAGAAGCGTCGTCGACGCGACAAATGCGGTATCTGTTGAACCACCTGATCCCTCCGTCGATAAGGCTCGGGATGCGTCGTTTGTCGTGGCGGGGTCAACGACTGTCCTGGTTCCAAGCGACGGGCCTTGTGTCGGTATGCGGAGGGTCTATGGAAACTGTGTAGCTTGACTATACACGATGGGATTTGCGTGTGACTGGCAGTCGGTCGAGCCAGCCAGCCCGCGGTACCGAGTACGAACCCACGCTCATTTGATCCCGTCGACGCGTCTGATGCCGCAACGCGTTTCCACTCTTCGCGCTCATGACCGCCTCTAATCCACCTCAACCTCATCATGGCACTGCCCAAAACGCTCGAGCCGAGTCTCACGCCGGACGAGCTCACGTTCTTGGCCGAGGATGAGCAGATTCAGATCGTGCCGCTCTTCAGCATGGGCAAGATCCGGCTGCTGTCGGTGAGCTCTTCCGACCACTTCGTCGAGACGGCCTCCGCAGCCTCCCTCGCACTCGAAGGAGTCCTCGACAAGCCACGGCTTACGATTAAAATTGACACCAGGGCATATATGGTCCGTTCCAGCCCCCCTCGGCGTGCTCAGTCCCGCTGTGGCTCGGCTTGAGCTTGAAGCGGAAACGGAAATGCAGGATAGTCACGCCAGAGTGGTTGACAGTGGGTGAGTCGGCGGCCCAAGTCTCACCTCACCTGGTCGATGTACCCACACGCGCCTTCCGCTGCCCTTGAGCTAATCTCAGAACGACTGCAAGCTTTGTTGAAGGACGAGAAAGAAACGCCCGAAGGTTTCATCCGCCTGCCGAGGAAGTTCATCGAGATATCCAAGGTGCTCCTTGACCTGTGAGCCGCCACGCACAGCCTTGATGAGCTACCCGCTCATGCACAGCGCTTCGGACGACATCGCTTCACCAGCCACGCTTCGATCGTTGTTGAAGGATATCCGTGAAGTCCGCCAGGCGAAGATCCGGACGGGACTGCAGTCGGAGGGCGTCATGCAGGGGTCGTACCTGCAGGTGTGTCTGCAACGTCGCCCACAAATGAGAGCGGGCTGCTGACGACAGGTGACAAACCTTACGCCGATCGAGCTGGTCGAGATCAAGCCGTTCTTGGTCAAAGCGATGGGGATCATGCAGGGGCTGGAACCGCGCAAAGCCCAGGACGAAGAGGACGAGATGGACGACAGTCAATGAGATCGAGATCGTGGCATCTCTGGACAGCGTTGTATATTGGGTCGGTCTTGTATCACTAGGTGAGCGCCGAGTTCAGGTCCTCCCTTCGCGGTCGAGCTTACGCCCAGTTGGCCTCCGGAAACACTTATATCCCGCACATGCATACCCGTCGATTGCCCCCTTGCCGTAAATTGCTTTGAGAGGTTGCTCGCACAGGCGGGAGGCATGGAGTCGCTCAGAACCTTGGACAGCACTTGAGACGACGGGCCACTATCTGTTCCGCGAGTTACCGGCCCTCCTCTGTGTTCTTATTCGTCATCATCCATCATTCGCGCGTCGCACGCCCCTCTTTTGCTGTTCACGTCGCACACTGTCGGTGCACAAAGGGCCGACGGCGCACAAAAGACTAAGGTCATGTGGAGAGCGAGCCTGCCTTCATTCCTCGTCAGGTACACCTTGCAGCGTTTGCTGTATTGAACCCTCAACTACTTTACAAATCCCTGCCCAGCGTGCAGCCCACCGTGCTGCAGCCCACCGTGCAGCAGCCCAGCATCATCATGTTCTCCAGACTACTCTATGCTGTCTGCACAGGCTTTGCCTGGCTTTCTCCAGGTCCACTGACGCAGCAAGCAACCAACAATTTCACCAACGCATCCCCTTCCACAACCATGACGCTCAGCACTCTACCGCCTGGTTTCAATCTGCTTGACACCTCCATCAGTGAACTTGCAGGTCTTTTGAACAATGGCACACTTTCAAGCGAGACACTGGTTGCAACCTATCTTGGTGAGTCCTGGCACACGCCAGCAGCACTCTGGCAATTTGCTCATAGCAGACAACATTGAAGCAGACAATGTCAGGGGCCTTGGGCTCCGGGCTGTGATTGATGTTGCGCCACGCAAACAAGGTGAGCATTGGGTGGCAAACAGTAGAGTGCCTGCTTTCTGACTGCATCACAGTGCTTGATATTGCCAGAGCGCTGGACAAAGAAAGGAAGGACGGTCATGTCCGTTCCCAGCTGCATGGCCTCCCTTTCCTGGTCAAGTGGGTTGCATATGGGCCTCAGGCAGGACTCTGGGTCCATGACTGACTGGCAGAGACGTTTTCAGCACGCAAGAGGAGCTTGGCACGCGCACCACTGCAGGTTCTTTTGCCTTTGGTGAGTCAATCTTGATTCTTGATCACCATTTTGCTTTCACGGGAAAGTTGCATGAGGATTTGCACTGAAACTGCAGAAAATGCATATGCCAAAGCAGATGCAGCTATTGTGGCGCAACTGCGCGAAGCAGGTGCCATAGGTGAGATTCATACCTGGTACAAAAACAAACCAGCTGTGGGGTATCCAATCTGAACAGTCCCGCTTGACTTGTGCAACCAGACAAGGAGGCATGAAAGTGTCATTGCTGACCACAGTCATCGCAAAGACCAACATGAATGAGCTTTCAGGCTTCAAGGCGCCGTTCCAGGGCTTCAATGCAGACCCTCATCTGGATGGACACATTGGTAAGCCTTGCAACAGCTTGTCGGCCAATCTCATCAAAGAAGGAAGCCCTAGCACTGTTCATGGGGTCACAAACGGCTGGTCTGCATTGGGTGGTCAGACCTCTTCAGCATATGTCTTTGGCGGATTCAAAAATGGCGGAGATCCACTGGGCAGCAGCAGCGGCAATGGTGTGGGTCTGAGTGCTGGATGGGGCGCTTTTGCCCTGGGCCTTGATACCATGGGTAGTGACGTGAGTGGCTTTGTTTACATTGGCAAATGCCCTGATATAGGATTTGTCATCTCATGTCCTTTGGTACTAATGCTATCAGCTTGGGCCTGCAGGAAGAGCTGCCCTCTTTGGTATCAGGCCCACCCATGGTCTGCTACCAAACTCTGGCACAATCCCGGTGTCGTGAGCCTTATACTGGAATCCCATATACAATGATGCAGCTGACTCCAGGTCAAACTTTGATACCCCCGGCCTTTTGGCCTACACCACAGCTGACCTTGCCATTCTGCTTGAAGTGGCAACCAAGTACAATCCCAAGACTCCCAAGTGTGGGTGATTCAACATCTGACTCAGGAAGTGCCAGGCTGGTTGGGGTTCATGCTGAAAACAGCCCTGCAAAGCGGCAAATCCAAGTACACACTTCTGGCCAATGATCCTCTGCCCTTGCACACCTACACTTTTGGGGTCCCCTCTGACTTCTTACCTGCTCCTGGATTGCTACAACATCTTGCCAGCAGCCTGAAGTCCCCTCTGCGCCCAATGCCAGGCTCTTGCCCTGACACTGTCCTGGCCAAAACAAACGCCTTCATTGATCAACTTGTCACAGATGGAGTACCCATTGTCCGAGGAACTGACATGAACTTGACAAGCAGGGACTACTCTCAGGCACTTCACTTGGTCATGACCAAGCTTGCGTGTGATGGACTAAGAGCTGACAAGTCAGGGCATTGTCCCCTTTGAGGTATGTGACAATGGTTTGCCATTTGGCAACATGGTTATTGTACCGCCCTGGCAAGAGCACCCGTTGCTGTCAATCATGTGAGTCTTAGCCTGCACCCAGAAACTCAGATTTTGGCCAAGTGTTTGGGTAGCATAGACCTAATGATACTGAGGTGGACAAAGCAACTGATGTCACAGGGCATCCCTTGAGGCATACCTGCCCCAACGCAAGTTACCTCAGCCGGTCATTGAGGCTCACAAGGCAAGACAGATGGCAGCGGCGCAGTCACAGTGATATTGTGGCTTTGTGTGGATTATATCCAGACTGTGCATACTGTAGTGTGAGACTGAATCAATGAAGTGTGTGTGAAGTGGAATTGGCTGCATGCCTCAGTGCAGACATATCTTTACACCATCTGTCACTGTTCTGTGACCTTGGTCTGTGATCAGTGAGCAGTCAAGCACCTGTGCTGTGCTGGAGGGGCTCATTTGCAGATGTGCACATCCCTTGAGTTTGTATCTGTTGTGCTCAACTGTGCCCTTTAATTGAGACTCAGTCACCTGGATGGAGGGATTTACCCTGGTTCAATCTGAGTGCAACGTTCCTGTAGGGAGTCATATTCAGGATGATTGAGGTGCAGGGAGACAACCAGGCAGAATGAGTAGTGTTTGAGGTCTTTGCTAAGCTCTTGTTGGTGGGAGGAGCTTTGTGGGTCCATTTGTGATTCATCACCTGATGAAACAGTGGCCAAGCCCCTGCCACATATACCACGTGTGATCTAGAATGTAGGACTAGATGAACTTTGCACTGACCAATCTAAGAAAAGCCTCAGAAAAGGACCTCCTGTTTGCCTAACAGAATAATGCCTTAAGAAGCTGTGCTGACTATGCTGGTGGCAAAAGTGAAAGGTATGGTGAGGTTTTGATTGTTCATTGGGTGACGGACCCTCTTATATGACAGTTGTGCTGTCTGATGTGTCATGGGTGCTGGCTGACGGTCAACTTGCCAGGTCAGAAAGGTGAAAGTATCAGAAAGGTGAAAGTATCTGCCACCAAACAGTCCATGACAGGTGCCCCAGGTGGTTGATTCTGGTGCAAGACCTTCGTGGCACATAGGGAAGATGTCAAACAGAGCCTCTCTGTTTCATTCACAGCTTACAACATCACCAACCAACATGCCTCCTGAGACTCCCCACGTGGTGCAAGCTATCCTTTATCACACTCAGTAGTGGCCTTGAGGCCGCTGTACAACTTGTTCCCTATTGGATTATACTTTCACTCTGCTTGCTCTGCCATCTAATCTGCAATCAGTGTCTTGTCTCAAGTCATCTCACCTGCATCAAGAGACAAGCAATCTCTGGCAATGTCAACTTCATACGCCAGCAACAGCAGGGGCCAATCAACTATCCCCCTATCAAGATTCTGTGCACGTACCAATGGTCCAACCATACTCTATGCCACAAGGGGAGAGACCGTGTTGCCTTTCATGAATAAGCTTTTAGCTCAAAAGGGGGAAGATCCTGATGAGAGATGGACTCGTTCCAGGAAACGTGAACGCCCAGGAGAGCATGGGGAAAGCACAGCCTCCGCCACTAACAGGAGAATTGTTGCTGTGCCAATGGACTGCAGGGGCATACGCTGGCAACTTCTCACAAAGACCAATGGCACCATTGACATACGACTTGATTTCTGGTCAAATGGGGGCTACGATGGTCGCAGTGAGTGGCATGAAAGCCCAACTCACTCCATCTCTGTTGAACAGCTCATATGGGGCTCAGTGCCAGAACTCATTCTCACTGCAATGATTGAGGTTGCACGCGCTTGCATTGAAAGAGACCAGACAGCTTCCGCAGAGCTCGAGGTGATGTACGCAAGTGGAGCCTCTATCACTGAGCCTGAGCACCTTGACCGGCTGTACGACCTTCTCTCACCTGTCAGAAGCGTGGTGTAGCCTATCCT
>CAUG01000380.1:0-27427 GCA_000442785.1 Papiliotrema flavescens NRRL Y-50378
CATAAAGTGAGCTTGGGCGGCTTAGGTGCTCAAACCGGACACTTATAAAATCAAGCTGACCTGTATGAGTCATCCTCCTTGCCTCCAACAAAAAAGCTCCGTCGGTTTCCGTTGCGTCCGCTCATGCCTTCCCGGCCCGCCGTTTTGACTCGACATTGATATCCCGCTCGAGGAGCGTCCGGTCCCTGTCCGTCCGATCCGCCTTCGGCGTCGTCTCGAGATCCTCGGTCGTGCCTGCCCCATATTGCGACGACGTCGCGAGCACATTGCTGTCTGTGCGCTGCTGCCAGTGTTCGTGTTCAGGGCACACTGTCGTCAGCATCCCTCCCGATGCTTCTCTCTGCAGACATACACTTGGTGCGGGCGACCGGAAGACCCTGTCCAAACTGCAGATCGAGCAGATCGCCACCGAAGAACGCCCGGTCTGCCGTCAGTGCCCTGCGTCGGACCTCGAACAGATGTACCCACGCTTGGAGCCCTCGATCCCGTGCAGATGGCCGCACTTGCCTTCCAGAACCGAGACGGCCTCGACCTTGTCCATGTCCTCCTTCCAGCCCTCGTCCCCTTCGCTGACAGCCAAGAATGGGTGCCTCAACGAAGCCGCCGCGGTGATCCGCTTCGTCGCGTCCAGGCGCAGCATCTGCTCGCACAGCTTGATCGCGTCGTCGATGGCGGTGATGTGCTCGGCGGCTTCGTCTCGCGAGGGATTAGACAGAGGCGGTGTGTATATATGCGGGTTGAGGCGGAGGATCACCGTGGTCAGTGACTCGGGCGCGGTGTCCACTGAAGGCACATTTGACATGATCGTTCGGTCTCAAGTCAGCTCTGCGTGCTTGCGTCGATGAGTATGCGACCACTCACTATGCAAAAGCGAGCAGCGCTCCATCGCGTTGCGACCGAAGATCGCTGCGATTTCGAGCAGCGCTTCGGTATCGTCGTTCGAGTTGAAGCAGGGGAATTTGTGCGTGAGGATCGAGAGGAGAATGACGCCAGCTGACCATATATCGATTGCTGTTGTCAGCATGGGTCACATAGACCAAGTCCACGGGAGTTTACACACAAACAGTCTGGTCGGGGCATTTGAGCAGAACCTCGGGCGCTCGAAAACCTCTCGTCCCCGCTCGATTCGTCTTGATCGCGGGACGTTTATCATCGGAGCTGAAGCCGATCCGCCCCTCGCCAAGCTTCGACCTGCGCCGTGCATCGTACAACGCCTTTTCGACCACGGCCGTCTCATTTGTCTTTGTCCGTTTGCCATGGAGATCCTGGAGCGTAGCCGGGGCATGCTGGCACGTGGATCTCGGGGGCGGGTGATAGCGCTGGCATGAGACCGAGATCCGGAAGAGCACTGACACTCACCTCTGCCAATCCAAAGTCGCAGAGAACCCCCTTCGCCGTGTGATAATGATACAAGAAGTTCGCTGGCTTGACATCGCGGTGTATGATACCTCGGGCGTGTATGTCCTTGAGCGCCCGCATCAGGTTACGCATGTAGTTCCGCATGGCCCAGGTGTCCATATGCCGGTAAAAGTGCTACGCGTCAGGCGATTCCGCACAGGATGTCTGTATGCTCACCCTGAAATCGTCGGAAACATGGTATGGCATCACAATGATTACCTGATCGTCCTCGCGGAAGGCGGTCACTAGCTTCGACACGTTTCTGCACCCGCTGACGGTCAGCTTAGACTGTTTGTATCCACCAGCAACCCACCGCAGACTCTCCAGGATATGCAGCTCATTCTCAATTCGCGTCGGACTGCTCGTAACGAGGATCTTCTTCAGCGCCACGGGCATATTACTCCTTGATGGCGGTATCATCTTCCGCGGCAGCTCGTCGGGCTCGTCCGTCCAGTAAAAGTTGTCGTGATGGTGATGGAAGACGTCATGCGCGAGGTAGACCGAGGAGAAGGTGCCTACCATCAGCTGTGTGCTGACAAGTATTTCTTATCTTTCCACCTACCCTCGCCCAGCCGATCGACCACCTTGTACGCGATCTCGCCCGTCGTGGCATCTCGCAAGCTCGCAAGGCTTTTCGTGAAATGCCGTATGTCCCGCTTGATCGCCGTCCGCTCCAAGACCGGCCGATGATCCATCTCGTAGTCCTCGGTGTCGCCTGAGTGGTACGAATGCTCAAACGGCCCGTCATCGCTTTCCTCCTCGTCCTCCGCTTCCTGACCTTCCAGACCTGCATATTGCGCTCGCTCTTGTATCACCTCGATGCCTTCACGTCCTTCGATTATACGCGTCATAGCGTCTCTTCGCTCCGCGATGAGGGTATGCTGGTCCGTGAGCCATTTGGGAGTCGCGGCGGCGTCCTCGTCGTCATTATCATCATCGTCTTGATTATCGTGAGACTCCTCGAGCATCTCATTGCCCTCCTCCGGGTCCAGCTCTTGCTCCCCGTCATCCACGCCCGCGTCTTCCTCTTCCTCCGCTTCGAAGACATCGCCCGTACGCAGCGAGCCATCACGCGAGTCGCCGGTCTCTTCCGTAGGAGGGACCATCGTCGGATCCGGCTGGGGAATGTAGTCCCCCAGATGACCCTTCACTGCCGTCGACCCGCTCACTTGCGACTGCTGCGTGTCGACCTGCTCCGAAAACAACACGCTGCCCGTTTCGCTCGTCTGACCCGCCTCGTCCTCGGCTTTGATGTACTCCATGCGGGCATAGCTGCTGGGTCCGGCTAACGTGGTGCCATACCCAGCCGAAACAGTCTGGTCGACCTCGACAGCACGCTCGACGTCGACCGAAGTTGTTATTGACTCGTTCTCTGCCGGAATGGGCGTGGCGCTCCTTGCGCGGACGCGTTTGTTTGGCGAGTGCCGTGGAGAGGCGGGTCGCGGCCGCTTGGCTGAGGGGATGGACGGGCCGGCGGACGCGTTGAATGCTGTATCCTCATGCATGACCGGTGCTGTCGTTGCATTCGACCCACGTCGCGTGATCCGGGCGTCCTGGGCGCGTTGGGCTGGTGAAGGTGGTTTTGTCATGGAGTCGACAGAAGTGGTGACGGGTCGGAAGGGGGATGTGGAAGTCGGAGGCGGGGTGAGAGAATCGGTCGACATGGTTCTATGCTGTACCACCTTGTCGAAAGACGTGTGTGGATGATCAAGTGAGGTGCAGTGATGGCAGTTGATTTTACGGAGATTGGAATGTTGAATGAACAGTCGCGGTTGACCTGTGCAGCAACAGACGGCTCGCTTCGACGCGTGTGTTGACTGGAATGCGGAGATGAGTAGCATGTCCGTCTCAATTCCCGTCTTCAGCCTATTCTTTCAGGGCACTCATACGCACGGTCCCCGGCTCACGCGCGGCATCGTCGTCTCTCGCTCTCTCTCGTTCACAGTCCAACTTGACTCACTTTGTACCCGTATCGCAAACCTTGTCTCCACATACACCATCCTTGTATCATACCACTCGTAGCTTGTCCGACGGCTCCGTCCCCTTTCCTGCTCTTTCCCTTCCATCTCCACACTCTCTTGACTGGTCATTGCGTTCATTTCGATTACACCTGCAGCATTTACCAGCTTCAATTCGGCAATCCGGCCTTGGCGCCGCGTCTTTTCGAACGGGGCCTGTGATCGGAGCGGTCCCTCAAGCGGCAACCGGTCATCGTCTTCATCATCATCGTATCATCATCGTATCATATCGTTTCCACGAAGAGACAGTGCATGGCCTCGATGCCGACGAGGGCCATGTGGATATTAGGGCTCGTGCTGGGGACAGTGGGCGTGCGAGGGGGTTTCCTTGACGTGCAGATGGAGCCGTGAGTGTTATCCTTCGTCGATATTCGGCGAACGCTGATCCCAGTGCGACGGAATGCGGAAACTCGCTGGTCTCGTGCGTTGCCCGCCGATTTGGCGTTGTTTCGTGAGCTTACAAACAGGTGGTCGGGCGACGATGGGCCGTACCATCTGCTCCTCACCCCGACTCAGCACCAACAGCACGGCTATAATGTGAGTATCATCACAGTCATCGCATCGACGATGGCAGCTTATGTGCAGGTGTGGCTCCCCAGCTTGCCGAATGGGACCAGCTCGTACAATCTTACGATCCGGCAACCCGCCGGGCTGCAATTCGTTCTGACGATGTGGGGCGCAAGTGGGATCTCGAATGCCGGAACCACGGATATTCTCAGTGCGTGCTCGGCCCTGAACAGGCGATCGAAGGGGATAGGCTGACTTGCAGCTGTCGGACCCAGGAAGGTGAATCAAACCTGCTTTCTCACCGACGATCAAATACTCAACCTGTACACCTTCTCCTTCAACATCACCGAGACGTCCGGAGGCTACCCGCCTCAATGCTCGAACCTTACCATGTCATGGCCGACTTCACTAGAGTCAAACGTGACAGGAACAATCGCTAAAAGGGCTGAAGAAGCCTTCGATGACGCGATGGAGGAGGTCATTGGTGGCCCAGCCGATATCAATAATCTCGCACCAACCGGGAGTTCATCAGAGAACCGGGGCAACACAACATATCCGCCTTCGATGTTTGGCGTGATTCCGCTCGGCAACTCTTTCAGCATTCCGATCACGTACGATAGCGACTCCAGGTTTGCCAAGAATCTCCCTGCATCGTCTGTCTCGGACGACCCGACCACGTGGACGCGGCAGGGTGTCACGTACCTGAACTGGACAGTCCCGCTGGCAAAGGGCACGCGGTTCATCCTCGTCGCGGGCATCGGGAGTGATCAGCAATGGGCGAGCGGCGGATCCAGCTCGCTATTGACGGTTGGACAGGGATCAACTGGATGCGGATGGAACACCGGAGGGGACACCGCGCCGAGTGTGACTGCGACGACAGGCACGTACACTGGCGACACGGAGTCTCCGACCTCAACGCCCGACGATGGCGACAATAGCGGCGCGGCAAGCAGCGGTGCGGCCAGCGGTGGTGGCGGAGGGGGAAGCACGCTCGTTAGGACGGTGCTCGCATGCGTGCTGTCCGTCCTCGGCACGCTGCTTATCGTCGGCGTTTTCCTGTGCTGCCGCCGGACGGCTCGGCGCAGGCGCGAAGCTGCTATGCCGATCACCAAGTATCCACTCGGTGGCGGATCGATGGGCAAGCAGCCTCGGGACAGCGCGGATCCGTACGGCCCCGATTCGCAAGATATGCCCTTGGATCTCATCGCATCGCGGGACGGACCTCGCGGAGTCGCGCCCATTTTCACCAACACTGGAGACCACGTTGACTCACCCATCGAAGTCTCTCCGGTGGACACAGTCGATTCCCGTCGAAGGGTGATGGCGGGTATGAGCCCTACGCACACTGCTGACCCCCGCTCCGGCACGCTCACATCATACAACGACTCGATAACCTCGCCTACACGTACCCGCCCGCCATTCGAAGAAGAGCTGCGGCGCCAATCATCCCTTGACCCGCTGATCAGTCGTAGCGGGACGATGTCGCCGATATACTCGCCCGCTGGTGGGGACACGTACATCAGCGGTACCACAGCGCTATCGGCATCTCGGCCTTTGATGCTCCATGATCGCACTGCCGATCTGCCATACGAGCGCGGCGACCGGGGAGCAGAACTCGATGACGAGGACGAGGATTTGCCGGAGCTGAAGCGAGATACGTTGGCCATGGGCGAAGCGAGTGCGAATGCGGGACCAGCCTCGTCGGGCCGCAGGTCGGCGGGACCCGGACCGGGCAGGCGGAGGAGAAGGGACGAAGAGCTGGAATATGTCGTGCATCGTGATGCGGGCAGAGTCCAGCCGCGGCAGCCCGAGGCAGGGCGCAGGGTGCTGGAGCTCCCGCCGAGATATGAGGAGCTGGACTGGGACGGCGAAGAGGCGCAGGGTCAGGGTCATGGGCGCGAGCAGGAGCAGGCCCCAGGAGGTCGTCCGGGGGACTCGGCGCCTTTATGACCGCGTCAACTCGTGATGCTGAGAGCGGGTCGGCCGGATGGAGGCCCGGGGGTCGATGGGATGAAGAGCGATCGCGGACAATCTTAATAATATCGTGTCGTCCTTGTCTTAGAGGTTGTACGCCGTGTAGCAAGTAGACATGCAGCATAATACTTGGGACATATCATGGCAAAGATCTTTCGCCATCACGAACGAGTACAAGTTGTACACGGGATGCATGTCGCTCTTCGCGACGGCATTATACAAGAGGGCAGCAAGAGTGCATCTGCCTTCCGGCAGACGGCCGCAAGCTTCTTCTTTCTTGGTGAATAAGTCCAGTCTCGGCCACTGATGCCGCCACGGCAGCTAGTCGTCGCTGTCGTCGTCGCTACTATCGTCGTCCGCCCTCGCGCCACTAGCCAGTCGCCTCATGCCCACACCGCCCTCCACCGCCCCGAAAGCGACGCTGCCATATCCTGCTGTCCCATTCGGGCCCATGGTTCCGGCCCCGTCCGCCTCCATCCCGCCCGTCATGGCGAAGCTCTCCAGCGCGGCCGTCGCATCCGCTTGGGTCTGCTCGTCCACCCCCGCGAGGTCGAATGCCCCTGGTGTGCCAGCCTGACTGGACGGCGGCGGCGGCGCGTCGTCCTCGTTCAACCCACCCGCCTCCAGCTCCATCTGCAGCATCATGGCCATCTCGTCGTCCTCTTCCGGCTGTGCATTGTTTGACTCTCCTCCGCCCGCATGCGGCTCATCGTCATCCTCTCCTTCTGCGTCCGTCGCATCGCCCGCGAGCATTGGCGTACCTGCCGCGGACTCTGCGTCGGCCTCGTCGCCTGTCGCGTCCCCGAAGAGGTCATCGTCTTCGTCGTCGTCCATGTCCACGTCGGTGTTGACGCCAGAGCTCTTGATGCCCGCAGGCGTGATACCGGGAGTAAATGCTGGGGTGCCGGTCCCGGTGCCCATATCATTCATGTCGACTGTACCAGCTCGCCCGGCGGGCATTGGACCTCGCTTCTCCGCCTCCACCTCGTCGATCTCGTCCACCAGGACCTGTCGCGCATCGGCTTTCATCCTCACATCGTCCTCGAGACCCTTCATCGTCTCGTTGAATCGTTTCTGCCATCAGTACCTAAATTTTCTCGGCAGATGTCGCGAGCCCACCTCCATGATGGCATTGCCTCTTGTGAAAGTCGCGCGCTTTCTCTCAATAGCCGCCTCAAGAGCCTTGATCTCGCTAGTGAGCTGCTTGATCTTGGCCCTCTTCTCCGCCGTCTCTTCGTCGTCCTCTCCCTCCGACTTGTCTCCTTCCTCGTCATCGTCTTCTTCTTCGCCCGATAAGCCGTCCTCGTCCGACTGCGCGTCCGTGGCATTCTCGTCGTCATCATTCGCCAGGGCAGCAGCAAGTTCCCTGATCATCAGCGGTGTCGCAGATACGCGTTTCGCAGTATGCCGGGCTCACTGATCAAAGTCATCTTGCTCGTCGCCGAGGTATGACTCGCCATCGTCATACCCCTCCTCGCCCCACCCGTCCGTTGGCGCCGTACTTCCCGGATCCTCATAGAACGACTCGCCCGCTTCTGACGCGGCGTAGTGCTCCTGGCCATAATCGTCGTAGCCACCTTCCACATAATTCTCGTAATAGTCGTCACCGATATTTGGGTTGGCGTGCGCCTCAATCGTCACTGCTATCAGCTCGTTGACCCAGCTCCACTCGCAGTCGACTCACTCGTCTCGACAGATTCGCAGCCCTCCTCTGCCTTCAACAGCTCATCCACCTTTTCCTCTACCACCTCGATCGTCTGCCGCGACAGCCTCTTCCGGAACCGTCTCTTCCGTACATGGCGCAACGGCGGGGTCACGCCGTGCGGCCAAATGTAATCGTCAATGATGAGCGGATCTTTCGTGATGGTCGACTCGTCCTTAACGGCCTTCTCCACGAGCAGCATCTGCGAGATATCGGCCACCTTGAACAGATGCTGGTTGTCGAGCGTCTTCTGCGATTCGATGATACACGGCAGATCGACCAGTCGGGAGGCGTACGTTGTCCCATTGATCTTGAATGCGGCACGCCGCGAGTCTACAATCAATCATTGATTTCCTCCTGGGATGGGAGGGGTGCGTACCGAAGAACTTGAACTCAACGCCGTCCAGTCCGCCCTTCTTCACCCGCTCCCGGAGCCCGTCCTTCCCTTCGGCCACGTCGCGCGGTACGCGCAATATGAATTGCTCTTCAAAGTGTAACGGCTCCTCAGGGTGCTCATCCAGCATCCGATCATACTCCCCAAGAAAGCTACCCGTGTTCGACGGTTTGGTCAGCCCCTGGCCTTTAAGCTTCAATTTGAGGCCTTTGATCTGTGAGGTTGCCGCTGCCGCAGCCTCCACCTTGGCCTGTACTCTCGACGAGCTTCTCCCTCCACCTGGTATCCCACCGCGGCCCCCACGGGATCCGCGACCGCCACGCGAGCCTCGGCCCCGACCTCCTCTGGACCCCGGCCCGCCGCGTGATCCCCGCCCACGCGCCGGCAGCGCCGCAGCAGTGATCACGTCCCCGTCGTACTCCAGCTTGACGTGGCCCGAGTCAGATGGAGTGGCCGGCACCGAGTTGTCGTAGGCGTACGAGGAGGACTGGAAAGGGAGGTGCGTGTTCGTTTGGGACGCGGACAAGGACGCCTCGGGCGAGTCGAGCGAGTACGTCGATGGACCGGCTTCGGCGTTGCTGTACTGCGGGAAATATGAGGCCGTGCCGGATGGACCAGCCTGCGAGTAGCTGGAGGTCCCCTCGGTGGACGGTGTCCATGCTGTTGGGTCCATGTTGGAAGAATAAGGGGTAGGAGGATGTCTTTAGAGAGAGTCAAGAGTGGTGGTCCGGATGTCAATATCTCGGTTGACCGGCTTGCTCGCGACGCGGAACCAAATTTCCGGCAGAGGTGAGTGGCAATGCAGGCGTCTCAGTGGCTCTCTCTTGGCTTCACCGATGTACGGGGCAAAGGAGACGCAGACTCGGCCGGATAGATGCAGGGCTTATGCAGGACATGGCGTCGACAGATGCAAGGAGCGCGAAGCGGGGCGGACGTTACAGCAACCAATGCCTTCGGCTGGGCGGTCGCCACTAAGGCAATGCCGCAGTTAGGTACGTCCGCATCTCACGCTGTGAGAATCCTGAGAAGTCTACTCTTACTAATCCCCGATGTCCTTGCCTTGATGTATTGCTGAAAGCAGTTTGTCCCCTTTTCAATCTATCTGATCTAACTTCGGCGGCATGGGCCTCTGCGAGCACTCCCACTTGCGTGCGGCGATTCAGGGCTTCCATCGAGACCTCGTTCGATTTGAGTTGATGATGCCAATGCCTTTACAACATAGCCTCGGTTCCTCAAAAGATCAGAGAAGTATTTCCTCTGGATGAAATAGCTAGCCTGACCCCAAAGACTGCTTCAAAGCCGATCTCCAGTCGTCCTCGCTAATGACGATTCCACCCATAGCTTCCAAATCTGTGAACGCCCTCCTCATTCCATCTTCCTGTATCCCGCGCACTGCAGCACCGAGAATCACTGTCCTGAACCCGGCCTCGATCGCCGATCGCGCCGAGCTCAACACGCTACGCTCAGCGAACGCTATCCTGGGATCATTCTCCCATCGACTCACCAGTAGTCTGTCGCAAGTCCAGTGACCACTACCTCTTCCGCCCCCTTGCTGCGCAGTAGTCTCGCCAGCTCCGTGTCCCTCGGTGCCAGTGCCGGAGGAGTGTCCTTAGGTGGCTCATCGTCCGGATCGGTCGGGGCGGTTATATACCCCTCAAACGCTGAGTATGCCTCGATCCCGGAGTGCCAGCCCTGCCCGTGAGCTCTTTCACAGCATATCGATGGCATCTCATTGGATTCTCGGCCATGTCTCCCGGGAATGAGCCAATCTGGGGCCGGAAAGTAGTCAGGCCGAGGCTGCAAGACACCCACCTTCCGCACGATCCGCATCTTATCCTTCCACGGTCCAAAGCTTCCACGTAAAGTCTTGTCGATCTCGGCCCCCTTTGTCCCGATCACACAGTGCTCTGGCCACATCGTCTGCGAGTACGCTTCGCCCCTCGCATTGTCCAACCGTCTCTCGCTAAACGTCTCGGCGGAGTGCGTCGAGGCGAAGGAAATGTGTCCTAAAGGGTGATAGTCCTTGCATTAGCACTTGCAGCGATAGCGGCGGCAGATGAGCTCACCTGCGATGCAATAACCATGCTCCAATCCCACTGACCGTCCAGCAGGTCTTGGATGACCGGGATGACCTGGTCACCATCCGGCACGGCCAGGGCTCCGTCGGGCGGTAAGAAGTCATTTTGGGCGTCGACGATGATTAACGCGGTGTTTGACATGGCTCAGCTTGCTTCGGACTGATGACAGCGTTTGCCTAAGTCGGAGCGCCGTGGATTAGAAGGGGTGATGATGAACGTAGAGCGAGTCGGACACATCGTAGATTATCTGGCAAGAAGCCGATGGTAAGGGTGGAAGGGGATCAACGCCTAGCCGAATTAAGCGAGAGCGACGGCATGAATGGCCGCCTGCGCAGTCAAGAGCCAACGATCTGCATGTTCGCATCATCACTACTCGCACCAATTCCAAGGATTCCTTATCGCTTCACTCTCGTTCTCGGTCGTCGACGGTCTAAAATACACGACTCGCACACGTTCTGTAGTCGATACGGCTCCCCTGCGAGCCTACCACTCCTCACCTGTCACGGCCACCACGCTACGATGCCCTCCCCTCTCATCTCCCCGCCTCCATCCCTGCTCCCGGACCTACCTCCCGAGGAGCGGACGAACACCGCGGCCCTACTACTGCCTCACCAGGCGCTCTTCGCCCCGCCAATATTGGACATCCTGCGAGCGCACTACGAGTCCTTTGGGCCCATAGCGCACTGGGCGCCCATACGGGCCTTTGGCCGTGTCATCATCGTCTGGCAGGAGGTGGAGGGGTGTGAGTGGGCAAAGCGCGAGGGAGACTTCTTGAAGCTTGACGTGGACCTCCCTCCGCTGGACGACAAGGTGCAGCAAGGACAAGGTCAGGCTCAAGCAGAACGTGTCGGGACGGAGGGGTACTTTGGGAGCAAAAGCAATCGGCCCGGCCAGAAAGGGTGAGTCTGTGTGTTGACCACGAGACACATGTTCCCCTTCCTGCCATGGGACTGTGCACGGTGCGGAGAGATCCATCAGAGATCGATGCCCCGTCAATCAAGCTTGGGCCTGCAGTCACGTACGAGAGCCACGCTGACCCCAGGACGATACTCCGGCTCTATGCCCTCCCTTTCACACCCATCAACCCCGACCCCGCCTCGTTCCACCTCGCTCCGCCCGAGACGAACAAGAACTTCCTGATCTCCCCACCGGGCTCCCCGCCAGAAGGCTGGGAACCCATCACCGAAGACGCCCCCAACTCCGTCACGCTTGCCGAGGACCTGCAGCGCGCGCTGGAAAGCCTAGCGCTGAACGGGTCGAAGCATAGGCGGCGAGGGAGCAAGGAGGTCATCTTGGAAGAAGGGGGCGTGCGGGTCGAAGTGGAGGATACGACCATGGCTGAAGCTGGTGGCGATCATGGTGGAGACGGGATGGACGATGACGGGGACCGCGATGTTGAGGAGAGATTGGAGGGCGGGATGGGCCTGGGCGCGTGGGAGATGCCGGGCCAGAGCCGCGGTGGGAGCGCGGCGGCGACACCTATGGGCAAGATGAAGATCATCCCGACGGCGATGCCTCCGCGGTGACCGACGACTGGGACGTATCACCTATCGGTCACGGAGACCCATCGACAAGCCATCCCGGTCACTTCGTCGAACTCGCTTCGCCACTCCTGAGTCCGATATCTCACGCCGGCGTGTATCATCTACATTGCATATAGCCTCTTGATGCACTATCACGACCCGTATGTACTCATACTCATGTATGTACGCAGACACGACAAGAACCCCGGGCCCAGTCTGGCCGTAATTGATACAAAGATTATCACAAGTGCTCCAAGGACCTCCTCACCGCATTCCAGCTCAGCCCCGGCCCGTCTTGACCTCGACAGCCACATTGATCGTCATAACCACCCCGTAGGCGATTATCAAACAACACGCCCAGCGGCGGTCGATGAGATACCCGTTCAGCGGAACGAAGATCGCGGTCGCTACCAGCATGAACACCAGCCCCGAGGCGGAGACCCATAACGTCGGCGAGAACTGGAGCGTGACCGGCGCTTGAGTGGGATGCGAGAGCATGTGGTATGTCCCAGAGCCACCCACTCCTAGGAGGAGGTTGAGCATCGGGCCGCCCTAATATCAGTATCTCACTGACGATGGGCGCCAGCGGGACTCACAAAGCACGCGGCGTAAGCCATAGCTGGTGCGAACTGCGCGACCGTCACGTTCGCCACGAGGTCCGCCAGACTGTTGCCCACAGCGAAGACTGCACTCAGCATGGTACCGAGATTTCGCAATGCAAAACTCACTCGTGAGGCCGATGATGGCGTCGCTGAGGCCAAGAATCTCGCCGACGGCCTGATCATCAGCCATGTCCCACCGCCCATGATCCTCACTCACCTGCAAGACGCTGACCACTTCATCCGCAATTGCCGCAATCCAGACCATGCTGCAGATGAAGCCCGCAAAGCACCGTACAAGCCGCCACGGCCTCGATGTGCCATCTTTGGCAAATCGCAGCGTCGCGATGGCCGCCAGTAGACCGGCAGTTCCGGTACCTAGAACAACCCAGAGCACGAAATCGGTATCTCCTGCGAGTCAGAGCTGTCTTTCTCGCAGACACTCTACAGGAAAAGTCACTCACCAAACACGACTGACGCGCAAAACATCGGACCAAGAACGCACTGCACCGCCGCCAACCCTTTGTGGAAATCCAGAGCCTCTTCCTCCTTTATTTGCTCGAGCAACTCCTTGCTCATTTCCTGAGTGTCCTCCCCGTCGCTAGAGTAGCCATCGTCCGACGCCCCCGAGGACGCGATTCGCCGCAGAGTAGTGTGGCTGATCCTTCCCAGAGGCGAGTGCAGCGGCGAGAACCCGTTGTCGACGAGATGATGCAGCTCTTCGCCCACATCGCGCTGTACAAGCCTGTCCCCGTCCACCACATCCGCATCGTCGTCGTACTGGTCCAACTGGGCGAACTCGTCGTGATCGCGCCCACGCTCGTCATCTAGGTCGTCGGGCAGAGCCAATCCGCCCTCATCCAGCGGTCCATCATCCACCACCGGCAGCGTAAGCGTCAGGGCCAGGATGGCAGGTACGGCAGTGACACCTAGGAACATGCCCAGATACGACTTATGCCTGAAGTTTTGCAGACTCGGGAATAGGATCCGCAAGGCCGTCCTTGTTCGGCGGCGCAGACGGAACCTCGATTCGCGGTATAGCGGCGGCGAAGTGGGAGCTTCCGTTGGCGGCGCCCCCGGCAGTCCGGATGGATCTGTGATCGATATAGACGGTATCCTCGGCCCGCTCGATCTCCGCCGCCCTTTATGCGAGCCGGGGATGTCAATGGTCGGTCGGCTAGGTCGAGCAGCAGGGGAAATGCGGGGCGGTTCAAGTAGATCCGGGGTGTTCACGGCCGAAGGGGGATGACCCATCTGATCTTTCCACGGGTTTGGGTTAGAATCCGTGGGAGAGACCTGTACAGTCGACGACGAGACTGTCCGGCCAGGGCTGGGCGGCAAAGGTGACAATGCCAAAGGCGATCGTGAGGGACCGACATTCGAGACCGATCTCTGCCTCCCCTTCGTGTGCGTCCGGGGCGCTGCCAGCCCATGTCCCGCTACCGAGGACGATCGCCGATGACCATGCGAGTACATCTCGTTGACCGCTCCGAAGTAGTCTGTCCGCGTATCCTCCATCGGTGACCGGTCAGGTGTAGTACCTCTAGACTCGGACTCCTTCTTCAGCGAGTTGACGACGTCTCGGAATTCGATCGCGCCAAGCAGACTGAAGTTGGCCCGGGGCGTGTCAATGCTGACGTCTCCCCCCAGTCCCGGGGAGAGACGGGAAGTCCGCCGACCGAGGCGTATCCGCTGCGGAGTGATTGTTGGGCTGCCTGAGATTGGCGAACCAGCTATCGAGCTCCGCCTAGATCCTCTTGAGCTCCCTCCGTCCGAGTCAGGGTGCGGCGAATCCGGAAGGTGCAACGACGGTACGCTGATCGCTCCGGGTGTCGAGTGCCGCCTGCCCTGCTCTTCCCATCCTAGCGCCTGATATGTCTCTTTCTGCGCTTGCCGTCTCGACCACCAGTTCCCGAAGATGACCACCCCGACATACGCGACGTACAGCAAGACCATCGCACCGGACTCGTATATCGCCAACCGGCCATCGTGCAGCACAGTGACGACGAGGATGACGGCGATGGTGAAGAACCAGACATCCCGAAGGAAGGCCACGCGGGGTACATGAAAGGGCTTGATGAGTGCGATCGCGCCGACCACAACCGATATAACTGCGATTAGCGTGTGCGGATTGCACGATAAAGGGCGCGGATACACACTGAAAGACGCTGCGCCAATGAGCTCTCCTATAGCCAGGCTGAACGTCCCTCCCTTCAATGCGGAGAACGTCGAGAAGACATCCGGGCTGCCGTTCCCGAAAGCCAAGAAAGTCACCCCCGCTGTGGACTCGTTCAAGCCAAGGTATGCCGCTATCGTCGCGAGATTGGGGCAGAAGAAGTCGGAGGCAGATATTCCGATGAAGGAGAATAGGAAGGCGAGGATGAGGAGGTACCCCGTGAGGATGAACGGTCGAGTCGCGTGTGTAGCTGAGTCGTACCAGTCGCTGTATGGCAGATCCTGTGTTGATACCGTTTCCTGCTGGTCAGTGTAACACCTTCTATGGCCAATTCGAGGTACTGACATTGTCTAATGGTGTTGAACGGCGCAAGAGGGTATGTAGGTGAGGCACGCCTTTATGACCAAAGTCGTGTTTCAAGGCGCGAGTGGAGCGGATCACGACGATCTGGAGGATGATGCTGGCGGCGAGGAGGAGCCATGCCCTCTTCTTCAGGCCAGACATCATGTAGTATTACTTGATCGTGTGACCGGTCCAATATGCGCGGCAACAGTGGGCGTGATCAAGCGGGAACAGGAGCGACCAGTGTCCGTCAGCTCGTCTATATGCGCGTCATACTGTTACAAAGGATGATGATCGATGAGCGGAGCGAGGATGATGGTGGACAGGGATCAGCGTTGAACAGGCCCAAGATGAGTTTCTGTGGTAGCGATGATTCCAATGACGACGATTAGCGGTGAGCAGTGTGCGGCGGTGCTTAATTGGGCAATTGCACAAGTCTCGGCACTCGCCGTGCCTGATGGAAGCAGGCTCGGATCTGCACAGCCTATTTATGGCCAGACAACAAGGTGGGCCAGTCTCGGGAGACATGAATGACGAGCCTGGTACATGAAGCTCACTCTAGACGTCCAGTATGATCTAGGTAGGGAGACCTCGTCAAGGCGGAATGCAACTAGGCCATCTCGCCATCGCCACTTGTCGCCACTCGCACCCTCCCGTTCCGAATAGATGGCCCATAGCCGGGGTGCATGCCACGCCTAATCCCATATGATGTCTATGTACCGTTGCCTGCCCTCGCCGCGGATCACAGTGGCCAGCTTCTTACGATCACCCTCCGAAACCATCCCGGCGCCTCGGTCTCTCAGGGCCAGCAGACGCAAAGACGGGAGGCGCACTTGAGGTGGGTGGAGGAGCGTGGTGAAAGTGTGAGTCATGTAGGGAAAGGGAGGTGAGGACAAATCCAGCTTCTGCCTGTCAACATGCCGTCCACAAGGACATGATCCCGAGCTAGATACTCACTGTGAGGACAATGAGCTTGCGCGCCATGGCGCCGAGAGCTCTGCGCCAAGCATCTCCGTCTGCCAACCTCATCTCGCCGCCTTTCATCCGTACACCGCACAATGACAGCTCTCGCAACCCCACCGGAAGCACCACGGCTAGTCGATCCGGATCCGCCAGAGTGCTGTATGCGAGATTGAGCGAGGTGAGTGATAGCGCTGAGAGAGACGGCAGATGACGTAGGATCGCCGTAGGAGCCGGGTGTTGGATCATTGGCAGGCGATGTAAAGTCGGATCGGTATCGCCCCAGTCCAAATCCTCGGACTCATCCTCCCACTCGCTCTTGCCCCTACCTCGCTCGAGCGGAGAGGTCAAAATCGCGCGTATACTTCTGTCGCTCATCCGAAGTGGATCGCTCAGAGGCATGAACGAGCTCACGTCGAGCAAGCCGGCTTTGAGATGACTGTCGAGGTAAGCCGCCTGGTCCCGCATGACATCGCCAAGCAGCACCTGATCCTCGTCTTCGGCAGAGTCGTCGAGGACCATCTCGCTATTCATGTACCGCAGGACTGCTCGGAGGCAATGCTCCACGAGACGTTCGGAGCCAGTGGTCCGCTTCGCAGCGGACTGTGGCGGGGCGAAGAAGGTTGCCGAGCGCCGAAGATCCGCTTCCGTTGGAGCATCCCTCTGATAGTAGACCGTTTCGTCCCGTGGTCCCTTGTCGACTATCGCGGGTCGCCATGACCTCGGCGGAGCGGGGCCAGCAACAGACCTGGACGCTTGGCGATGGGCTACCTCTTCCCGTCTCACCAGCTCGGCTCTGCGATCAGCCTCATTCGAGTAAGGCGGTTGAGCATCTCACGGATGAATTTCAGCCTCGCCGCTAGCAAGCTCAGCGACCGAAAGCGTCGTCGATGACCAGGGACGCCGGCCTCGCGCTGATCGAAGGTGCGGCGGAGCATTCCGGATGTTTCGCTGCTGCTCTCTCGAGGCCTGCAGGAGCTCGTTGACCGTCCTATCCCGCTGGTTCCGGTCCTGATCTCTGGAAGAAGAGGTCGCTATCAAGTGCTTGAACGTCGGAACATGTTTTGGCATGAGCGAGGTGGGGTCTAAAGAACGGGCGATAGAAATCGTGAAGCCGGGGCGTCATCAAGCGCTGGACCGAGGTGATGCCGTAATTGACCTCCACCTCGTCTCCGGGTGAGCCGGGTATGACCGCCTGTCCGGTGTGGTCCCCGCCCGGCCTAATCGTCCCCGACCACATGCCAACTGCGCCCGCCCCAGCATCAGTCGGTCGCACAGGCTCGTCTTCTTGCAGCCAGTAATACATCTGTACTCTCATAGGCAAGATGGATGCGACTAAGAAGAAGGTGGCGTATCCGCAACTCACCTGGGAGTCGAGTGAGTCCGACCTATTCGAGCGTCCCACGATCAACGATCAGTTGATCGCACGGATAACGCGCATCATGCTGATTCTTAGGACCCAAACACCTCGACGACATCAGAGGTCGTCTCAACCAGTTCCATGTGAGTATGACACTACTTGTGTCGAGCTCACGAGAAGGGTGGACACTACAGCAGCAACAATCTATCAACCTTCATCTACACGCACAGGATCGATGATGCCAAGCACATCTCGCTCGAGGTGTGGTCTGCTCCAGGCAGGACCAAGCCGTCTTTCGAAGAAGCCAAGCGACAGTCATACAGACCGGCGCACAAGGGAGAGTCGTTCGGACCGAGCTGGACAAACCACTGGTTCAGAGTGACCATTCACCTGCCGAAGGAGTGGGAGCAGTATGAGCGCGTGCAGCTCGAGTTTGACTCCTCCGGGGAGGCAATGGTGTACTCAGCCGAGGGCGAGATCCAGCACGGTGAGTTGCTGATCGAGCGGAAAAAAGTCTCACAACGTTCACTCACTCATCGCAGGCCTGACGGGCGGAGACGGCTATGGCGCACGCCGCGTCGAGTTCATTCTTCCTCCCTCGGCCCGCAAGGCTGGCACCTCCCACTTCTACATCGAGGCCTCTTGTAACGGGATGTTCGGCGTCGATAACATGGACTCACCCAACCCGAACAGGTACTACCAGCTCAACTCGGCCGACCTGGTCGTGCCTAACATGGAGGCCTACGGCGTTCTATGGGACTTTGATACGCTGCACCAGCTTGTGAACGACCTGCCGGGGGATTCCTCCCTTGCCAAGCGCGCCCTGTATGCCGCCAACGAGATGATGAACGTGTTCGAGGAGGGCAATCTGGAAAGCTTGCCCAAGTGTCGAGCCGTCGCTGAGCGGGTGCTGGGCGCGGGGTGGAGGGAGGCAATCGAGAAGGACAGCAAGCACGCGTCCAAGCAGGGGGGCTCGCTGTGGGCCATCGGGCACTGGTATGCCACGCCCACAGGAATGCAGTGCCCTTAAGCTGACCTACAGCCACATCGATACCGCCTGGCTATGGCCCTTCTCGGTCACTCAGCAGAAGTCGGCCAGGTCCTGGTCTACGCAGTGTGATTTGATGGACCGCTACCCGGAGCACCGATTCTCCGCAACTCAAGCTCAGCAGTTCAGTGAGACTTGGACCTGACCCTGAATGTGTGGACCACGTCTGACAGCAGAATGGGTCGAACAACTCTACCCGGGCCTTTTCGAGCGTATCAAGTCGAAGGTTTCGGAAGGGTTGTTCCAGCCACTCGGCGCCACTTGGGTCGAGATGGACACGAACATGCCCTCCGGCGAGGCGCTCGTCCGGCAATTCTTGTACGGACAGCGATACTACGAGTCGCGCTTTGGTTCCCGCTCCGAGACTTTCGTCCTGCCCGATACATGTATGTTGCTTACTGCACGACCGTGCTGACGTCAGTCGGGTATTCGAGTCAGCTGCCGCAGATCTGTCGACTCGCAGGCGCTCACAACTTCTTTACGCAGAAGCTAAGCTGGAATAGCGTCAACAGCTTCCCTCACTCGACCTTCAATTGGGTCGGCCTGGACGGGTCGCAGGTGCTCACGCACATGACGCCCGTGGACAACTACAACGCTCAGTCAGGTCATTAGAGTCGACGTTGAAGCCGTGCTTACTCGCAGGTGCGATATGAGCGAGATCCGAAGAGGAACGACCGGGCACAAGAACCTCGAGGTGACCGCTCAGGCTCTGCTCTTGTTCGGCAACGGTGATGGCGGAGGAGGGCCCACCCCGCCAATGCTTGAGAAGCTGCGTCGAGCGAGAACTGTAGCCAAGCAGCATGATGCGGGCGGACAGTTGCCGCTGGTCAAGATGGGAGGAAGCTTTGAGGGATTCTTCGACTCGGTCAGGGAGGAGACTGCGAACGCCACGAGGCTTCCCAACTGGTGCGTCCCCTAGCTTCTTGGCCGTGGTGTCTGCTGACTGTGTAGGCGCGGCGAGCTGTACTTCGAGCTTCACGTATGCATCATTGCAAGGGTCAGGACTGCGACTGATTGCAGCGTGGCACGTACACCTCACACGGGTCGATCAAGCGTGGCAACAGGAAGAGCGAGATCTTGCTTCGTGAGGCGGAATACGCGGCGACGATGGCTAGTCTGGCGGACCCGTCCTATGAGTACCCCAAGAAGGTAAGTAGGCAGTTTCCGGGCGAGCTAACGATTAGCGCCTCGACGCAGCATGGGAAGATGTGCTGCTGTGTCAGTTCCATGACGTTCTTCCAGGAAGTGGTATCGCCATGGTGCGCTCGATCGAGAACGATCGATTCTACACACTGACGCACAGATTTACGAGGACGCCGAGGCAAAGTATGCCGCCGTGGCCAAATCGATCAACGCAGTCATTGACGAGGCGCAAGCGGTCCTATACGCCGGCTCTCGAGCCGTTTCGAACGATGTTCCGGTCACCATGGATGGAACCCTCTTCGCAGTAAACAACATCCCGGACTATCCGCGACAGGAGGTGGTTGCTGTCAAGTGCGGTGCGCATCCTGCCATCAAGGCATCTTCGGTGCAGATTCGAAAGGACGGCGATATCGGCTATGTTCTCGTGGAGGCCGGCAAGAAGAGTTCGGATGATGTCGTCGGAAGGACCAAGGGATTGTTCGCCGATATTGCGAGGGTGTCTGGTGAGTGTACTGCGTTGGACAAAGGCTGATGACAGTGCAACAGGTCGGACCGGAGACGTACGAAATGAGCAATGCATCTGTCAAGATGACACTGCACGAGGGTCGGATCACGAGCCTGCTTGACGTTTCGCTAGGGTGTGTCGTCCGGCTCTTAGCTGGATATCAGGCTGACGCACAGCAAGGAGCTCATCCCGGAGGGGCAAAGCGGCGGTATGGTCATTATGGAGGACCACCCGAACTACTGGGAGTGCGTACCCTGCTGAGCCTGGTGGACAACAGCTGACCTACAGTGCTTGGTATGCCTGTTCGGCTGACCTGGCGGGCCAAACTCACCTGCAGGGACGTGGATTCTTTCCACCTTGAAAAGCAGAAGCACCTCAAGTTCGGCTCAGTCAACATCCTGGACAATGGACCACTCAGGGCAACTCTCGGAGCGACTCTCCTTCTGGGTCAGAGCCGCATGGAGGTCGAGGTGAGTGCTATGTCCCTTATGCTCACGTGGCACCGACACTGACCGACAGATCTCGCTCGATGCTGTGCCTGGTAAGCCCCGGTGGCTGTCGGGCTGCTCCTCCTGCTGACCAGTAGCTTCATTCAAGGGCGACGCGCGAAGCTTGATCCGTTTCAACGCTGTAGTGTAGGTTCTGACTGGCCCGTAAACTCGACCGGCTGACCGCAGTGACTGGCGCGAGAAGCACAAGTTCCTTAAATGTGCGCTGCAGCTGACGTCCGAAGGCAGCATTCACTGACGAGCAGTCGAGCTGCCGCTGGACATCCACTCGGACAATGCAACGTATGAAACCCAGTTTGGGACTGTGCAGAGACCGACGCACCGCAACACAAGCTGGGACGCCGCGAAGTGCGTACAAGTCCGCAGGGCATGCTGTCAAGCGCTGATAACAGGTTCGAGGTGTGCGCGCACAAGTTCGCCGACCTCTCCGAGTTCGGCTATGGAGTCGCCGTCCTCAACGACTGCAAATACGGCTAGTGAGCGCTTTCGCCCTGCCTGCCTGACGAGACTGATTTGCAGCGCGACGGACGGCAATGTCATGCGCTTGTCGCTTCTCCGTGCGCCGACCCAGCCGGATGCCGATTGCGATATGGGCACGCACCGCTTCTCGTGGGCGATCTACCCGCACGTCGGCACCTTCACCGAGAGCGACGTCGCGCAGGTGGCCTACGCGTTCAACTCACCCATGCGACGTGCGTTGTCAGCTGTCCGGGTGGTGAGCGTTATTGACATGCAGTACGATCGACCGACAGCGTCGGCGAAGTGGCCTCTCATCCGCTCGCTGCGTCCACGCCGTTCAGGGTCACTGGAGCCAGGAACGTCATGCTCGAGACGGTCAAGCGGGGCGAGGACGATAAAGACGGCGAGGCCAAGACGATCATTCTGAGGCTGTACGAACACTATGGCGGGCACGCCCGCGCGACGCTGAAGATGTAAGCGATGCCGCAGCTAACACCGCGCAGAAACTGACACCTAGCTCTGGACTCGAGGTGAAGAAAGCCGAGATTGTCAACCTCTTGGAGGACAACGTGCACGATCTCAAAACCCATGGCGAGGCGAAGGACCACGGCGTCAAGCTTGACTTCAGGGGATACGAGATCAAGACTGTGCGGCTGACTGTTGTGCCTGAGAAGAAGCGCAGGGACTCGGAGAGCTGCTGGGTGAAGTTGTAGGAGGAGTGACGGAAAGGCGATTTGTATGCGTTGTAGCTAGCTGGAAATACTCGATGGAATCGTGATGCGGGAGAGGCGGCTGTGCTCCTTGAGGCTGCAACGATCGTCTGCTCAGGCATGAACAGTCGCGATGATTGAAGCAGCTTGAGGCTGTCATTACTGCTAGCCATGACGTAGCAAAAGCAGCCTGTCGGCGTATTTCTTGACGAGCTGTTCGGCCGCTCGGCTGCTATCTCGGGTGGAACGACAGTCAGTCAACGCCCCAGCCAGGTACGGCGACAAGGCTTGATCTGCCGCTCTGCGGGTGCCTGCGGAGGAGCCACCGTACCTGAGGCAGCGGACGCATCGGACTCCACAACGCTGCTGTCCGCCAGTGCCTAGGCTGCCAGCTGGCTGCTGGCGTGAGTATGGTCAGACACAACAGAACCCAGAGTGCCCTGGTGCTGCGGCCTTCGGAGCGGGGCTTCGCGCCAGATCTCCCGCACTCGCCGATCAGGTCCTGCTCGAAGTCCGGGAATGCAGTACGACGACACCCATACGTCGGTCCGCGCGGTAGATGTCGCCCTGATCGCCCGCCATCTTGGAAGCCACGGAGAAAAGAGAGATGGCGTTCGACCGTGCGTTCTCGGGCCCAGATGGCACACTTCGCTTCGGAATAACTGGTGAGATCTGCATGACGTATGGGGCGCCACGCGTCGTACGTGTGTGCTCGGACGTTCTCGTGCATATGCTCGCTCGCCGAGCGACGCGTTGGATAACGACCTACTCGACCAGCATGGTCGTCACGCCGCGATGCATGGTAGGCTGTTGACTTCTCTGTAGTCGCTCAAGGTGATCGAGGCGCAGTTCCCACGATAAGATATCGCGCCAAGAGACACAGGCGCGAGGTGAGGTCTGCCCGCGGTTCCCAGTTCCTAGAACAGTTTCAGAAGCGCAATATCGTGTCTAGCTCGAAACGCGCTACGGAACCTACGCGCAGGGGCCGGATCGCCCTGCGATTCGTCGCCCACGCGTCGCGGCGGTCTTGGTTCCGCTCGCAAGCAGAGCTTGTATGGGCGTATGCAGCCAGGCTGCGTACTCGTCATGGCACCTCATACACGCCGCGTAACCCGGACTTCGACTATCGGTGCCCCCGGCCTGTAGCTTGCTTGATGTTCCTGTCCGCGATGTGCTCTGGTCGTGCCGTGCTGTGCCAGTGGACCGACGTGAGCGCCACCCCCTGACGCGTGATTATACCAGACGATCTTGAAACAAGCTGCCAACGTTATTCCAGGGGCGCGGAGGGCGTAGACCCGTCCCCCGAACACCCTCTTCGTCGTCCCGCGCACTCCGCCCTGATCCAACCGGCCTTCTTTTTTCTAGTGAACCGAACAACGACTCTATGCAGCGTACATCCGCCGGATGTACATCACTCGACCCAGGGCAAGACATGCATGGAAGCCTTTGTGACGTATGGGCAATGAGGCCAGACCATCCCGTCACGCACAGTTGCAATGGTGGGAATTTCCGGGGCCGTCACGAGCGACTATCCGGGCTCTGTTTGATTATGGGAGCCATTTGATGAGCAGACTGGTATAAGCTAAGGCGACGCTTCTCGACGTTCGCTTCCCTGCAATCTCAATCGCTGGCTGACATCGACACCTTGCGATTCCAGCACATCGCAGTCGCGCCGATTGAGCAGTGCCGGCCGAACCAGCCTGGCGATATACCGTCTAGCGCTATTGTGTTTCGGACTCGGACACAACATACCCCTGCGACTGGGTGTTCCTTCGCCCCTCATCGACTGTTCTCACCTTGGATTGCGTCTCTTGGCCTCGATACGACCAAGCCGCCGGCAGACGAGAGTTAGCGACTTGGCACTGTCGCCGGACGTCGACGACGTCTTGGAGCAATATCCGTGTGCCCGACTCGCGGGTCAACTCTCCGACAGCAAGAACGGCGTTTGGCTCGCCGTCTGATCGCACACCGACGGCGTTCTGATCACGACCGCTCGAACCATTTCCCGCACAGGCGACCCTCCATCACGCCCCCAGACACCTATCCAACCCTGCAGCGTTATCGCCATGATGCACCCGACTCCACCGACAACGTCCACCCGGCCATTGCCTAAGCGGCTACACACACTACAGCATACACCATGCTATGGCCCGCTCACGCCGTCACGTGCGACACCGCACGGCTACTCGTACCCTTCTCTCCTCTCATCACCCACATCGCCCACATCACCCACACCAGCCGGCCGTCCGGGCGCGCCAAAGCGCTCGCACTCGTTCTGCGGAGACTCCTCCGCGTCGACTTATGCCCTCGCGAGCGCAAGCTCCGCTAGCCATCTTAGCGAGGACAAGAAAGTACTTGTTGCCCCGCCACTAGAGCGGACCATCAGCAGTATCGGCAACCGGGGCAACTTCTCCCCTCCCGAGCAACAGATGAAGCGGCCGTTCCTGCTCGACGCCCGGAGCAGGCCCAGCAGATCCGGCGTGAGTCCATTGTCGGCACTCACTGATGGCGCGAGCTGACTCTAGCCACCCACACCGCCTTCCTCCCCGCCCCGCGGCCTACCGCAGATTGTGCTCCACACCCCATCGCCCGCCCGACCTAGCTTGAACCCACTCCAACATTCTCCCACCCGCGCACCTGTTGACCACCAAACATCGTCCATGTCGGACATGTCCCGCGCATCGTCATTCGCGCTCGTCACTCCCGCTGATAGCCACACCAACTCCACGCTGTTCGGCTCGTGCGATCTCGACTCGGGCAAAGTGTTGCCAGGCTCACAAGGTCAGCAGGACGAGGACGATCTCATGGAGGTGGATGACATGATTGAACGCGTCGAGGAGCTTGCTCTATAGTGGATCCGCCCGCACCTCTCACCGACCGCCATGTGCCGAGTGTATTTGTACCCGGCACCGATCCGGCCTTCTCGCCGTCACGAGCCTGCCATTTCCCCTTCACGATTGTTACGACCATAGATCGCCCGTAATTGTCTAGCCTCACCACTTGTAGTCATAATGAAGGAATGCCAAGCAGCTGCAACCTCTGTCAGAACCAACAGGCGCCATGCAATAAGCGATACATCGAATGCCATGCCTAGTTGCCTTGCAACAGCCTGAGCGCGAGGGCCTCTTCGTCCTCGACGTCCCTCTCCACCACCTTTTGCCTCTTGCCACCGCGCTCGTCCAGCGCCGGCGCGGGCTCCTCGTCGCTCTCGTCGGGCGCACCGGCGTCCGAGTAATCGGATTCTCCGCCGAGTACCGCCACACCTCCTCCGTACTCTTCGTCAAACTCGGCCTGTTCAGCCTTGGCAAGCTGCCTGTCAGCCTGGACCAACGAGACCGCCGCGACCACATTGTCGCTCTCACTCACCTCCTTCTCCCGCTCCTTCCTCTTCCTCTTCTTCTCGCGCTTCGCATCCCTCGCCACGGCCCGATCGACCTTGTCCGCCTCTCTCATCTGCGCCCGCTCCTTCTCCAAGAACTCCTTTCGCGCAGCCACGTCACCCGCTCCCAGCTCGGCCTGCGCGCCCGACTCGTAGAAGTTGGTCGCATTGCCCGCCTCGTCGAACACCAGCTTCTCCGCCGCGGGTCGGTTCTTCAAGATCGCCTTCTTCGACAAGCCCGCCTTGAGCTTGCGCTTCGACAAATCCTCAGACGAGATGAGCGGCTCGTCCGACGCGACGCCGGCGGATCCGGGCTGCAGGTCTCCTTCCGCCAACTCATCGTCTTCGTCCGCGAGGGCATGGTCCTTCCGTGCAAGTGTAAATACCTCGTCCTCGTCGTCGTCATGTGAGACCAACGCGGAGTAATGCGGGGTGAGGATGGACTGATTACGTCGCTCGAACATCCGGTCGTACTTCGTCCGGACCGGTGCGGCAGTCTGGCATTAGCTTGGGCACGAAGCAGGTAGCACAATGTGAGAGCTCACCTTCGCACGTTCCTCATCACTGCTCTCGCTGTCATCCTCATCATTGTCCTCGTCCGCATCGTCCTCCGGCCTGACCGCGTCTCCCTTGTCCGAACCACTCTCGTCCTCGTCCTCGCCGTCGTCGTCGTCCTCCTCCTCTTCATCACTCTCATCGCTGCCGACAACCTCGCGCTCTTGCACCACCGCAACCTCTTTCTCCTCCGCCGGACCCCTCGCCTTGAGCTTCTTCTTCTGATCCAGCAACTTGATCTGCGGCGCTCCCGGAAGACCCATACTTGCGGCGTACTCCTCAGCCGGCAACTCCGACAGCTTGAACACCGTCTTGTCCTTCTGGATGTGGACTGATCTCATGTACGAGATGAATGCCTGCGAGTCAGCTGTGATGAACTCGAGAGAAAGACCAGACTCACCCGCTGGCCGAGATACTTGATCTCGGGCTCCCTGAATGCAAAGTTCTGCATCTGCTGCTTTAGGTCGCCCATCTTGCTTTCCTTGATCTTGATCTTCTTGATCTCGATACCCTTGTCCTCCCATCTCTTGCTCATCCCCTCTTCCTCGCTCGGGCACAAGAAGCACAGACCCTTGCCTTCGGCCTGATATCGGGCCGTTCGTCCCACTCGGTGGATGTACGTGTCGACATCGTCCGGGCAGTCGAGCTGGATGACCCAGTCGACGGACGGAAAGTCGAGCCCACGCGCAGCGACGTCCGTGCAGATCAATAGGGCCGACTTCATGCTCGAGAAGCGCTGGAAGATGTCAAGCCGTGTCGGCTGCTTCTGCTTGCCGTGAAGGTGCATGAGCGGCAGACCGGGGTGGAGGCGCTTGAATGTCTCGAAGATGAACCGAACTTGCTTGCCGGACGTGACGAAGACAACACCCTTCATCTTGAGGTGGCTCTTGATGAAACCCCAGAGCGCGTCGAGCTTCTTCTGAAGGGGAATGACGGCGTAGAATTGCTCGAGGTTGGCAGGGACGACACCCTCCTCGCCTGGCTTGTTGCAGTTGATGTACAAGGGGTCGTGCAGCGAGAGCTTGGCGAGAGATGCGAGGTCGGCGCTTTGCGTAGCGGAGAAGAGAAGGGTCTGACGCTCGGATCGGCCATCAGGGAGGGTAGAGGTGCTGAAGTGTCCGACAATTGCGCGCAGGGCGGGCAAGAAACCGAGATCGAGCAATCGGTCTGCCTCGTCCAGCACTGTCATGAGTTACGTCCCACTGAGTGTTCGCACTGCTCACCTAGACACTTGACACCTGCACTCTCAAAACCGACCGTGCTATCCAGGTGTTGCAGCAGTCGTCCCGGCGTTGCGATCAAAATGTTCATCCGTCCCAGCCTGTCCCTCTCCTCCTTCAACGGCTTTCCACCGATGACCAAGCCCGCCGAGAAGTTGTGGTACTTCCCAATGTCCCGAAGCTGATTGAAAGTCTGGACCGCCAGCTCCCTCGTTGGCGAAATGACAACCGCCCCTAACCCATCCATCGGTCCCCATTTTAACAGGTACAGCCTTTCCAGCATCGGTATCAGGAACGCGAGGGTTTTTCCCGAGCCAGTTTTGGCGGATCCGAGGACATCACGGCCTTGCAGAGCGGGCGGGACCGCGAGGGACTGGATCGCCGTTGGCGTAAGGAAATGCGACGACTTCAGGCCTGGTGTCAGCGATTGTTCGCAGAATGAGCAGTCCTCGCTCACCTTTCAAGGTGCGCGACGATAGAGGCAGGTCGGAAAACAGGCTGATCTCCGAAGATGGTACCTTTTGTGAGCACACTGCATCTTCAAAGCGAATCTGGCTGTATACTCACAAAGCCATCGACCTTGGCCTGCAGGTCTTGCAGCTCCGCGTCGGCGCGTTGCCGCTTGATCTGGTTCGACTTGACTTTGTCGCCCTTGCCTGCTCCCTTGTGGCCGCCCGTTTGGGACCGACCGCCAGCTCTGGACTTCGAAGAAGAAGCGTGATTCTGCACGAACGCCATTTCGCAGAGGGTGTCAGCGTTGGAGCAAGATGAAGGCGAGACTTTGCAAAGTGGAGGTTGGTTTACTGCAAGGGATGTCTGGAAATTTATCACGTGCAAAGCCAAAACAGCTGGCTGGTCGTCGGCGACC
>CAUG01000380.1:27437-93972 GCA_000442785.1 Papiliotrema flavescens NRRL Y-50378
TGCCGGCTTTGACTGTCTACTGCATCGACCAAGATATAAGTTGCGCTCTTGATTGGACCTGCATATGAAGACAAGCGCACGGCGCTTCACCTGATTGCATTGCCTGTTGCATTACTCCTGAGCCATGTAGCACTTCACGCTGCTCGGAAATCCTGCTTCAAGCTTAGGCGGACTTGCACCATATCTCCGCTTTCCGACCCGACCTGGCTAGTCGCTTGAGCGCGTATTCATGACCACCTTTGTCTGACCCCTCTCCCCACCCGCATCTCCTCGTTTACTCGTTCCTAGATAGCGCAATATCCATCATGTCAAGCCCAACACCGCCATCAGAGGACGTCGAGACCCGAAAGCGCAAGCGGCATTGCTTCACCCGGTCCAAGGCCGGGTGCCAAACATGTCGCCGACAGAAGAAGAAGGTCAGTGACCGAAGCGGTCTGGCTGTACGGGCGAGGGAGCCTTTTCCTTTGATAATGTATCCACCGACAGGGACTGATGAACAGTGTGACGAGACGCGGCCGGCGTGCGGCAGGTGCACGTCGTTCGGGAGGACTTGCTCTTACTCCATGGACTCACCCTCTCTGTCGAGGCCCCGTAGCCTGCCGATACCGTCTCCGATACAGAGCGATCTCCGCTCCAACGCACTCGGCAGCTCGACCACCAGCAGCCTGTCGATAGCGACCTCTATGGTCCGCGGACAGACGGCTTGTCTGCCCACTCCGGGCGGAGCGACCTCGTACCCGCTACCTGATATCTCGTTCGCGCCGACGCAACCGACATCGACCAGCATACCGGCGACGACGTCGGAGATACCCGACTGGCTGCTGGACGGTGTACATCCGGGTCTCGACCTGAGCCTCCCTGGCCATCAGGCGCTGTCGAACGGACTGCCAGGGATGGACCACAACCTTCCCCCGTCAGCCGACCTCGGAGATATGGGTATCAGGTCCGCTCGTCTGTCTTCCAGCAGCAGTGCCCTGCTTACAACCAGTGACGCGTTCTGGGAGACCTTTCTGGGACCGCTCACGCAGCCCGTCATCCCACTCCCTGCACAGTCCCCGTCCGTTCCCACTTCGACAGGCTCGCGGCCTTCAGGCGCGCTTCTTTCGGTGCCGCTCCTTTGCGACTCATCCTTGTGGTCCTCTTTCGTCGACTCATCCTTGTGGGACACCCGATCCGTACCAGGCAACGACGGGCCCTTACTGGAGCACTTCTCGACGTTCGCATCGACCACAATCGTGGTCCGCAATGACCAGAGTGAGCTGTGGCGGTCGAATCGAAAAGACTTCGTACTCATGGCCAGCATCAGCCAGCGCATTCTTCGCTCAGCTCGCGGACAAAGCGACCAAAGACAAGCAGGATGCGTTGATGCATGCCGTGCTCTGCACGAGCGCCGTGCATCTCGCGAATTGGGCTCTCAAAGTCAACGACCAGGTGAAAGGCGTGCATTTTGCCGAGCAAGCGGCGCAACATCGTGCTCAGGCCCTGCATTGCCTGCGTGTATCCAGCGCGAAGAATGATGAACTGGACGAGGAAATGAACGCGGCAACCATGATTCTGCTCATCGTCTCTGGGGTGAGCGTCTTTTTACACCTCCTACCTGTGGCGTTACTCAGGCTGAGAACTGATTATCAGGTTCTACGAGGGGATACAGACGTGATGCCCTCATTCATATCACGGACAGCTACCATGCTGAGCCGGGTCAAGGTGCCCCGACAGGACACGATGCTTCCATCAATATCGGCCTTGCATTCCATGTACACGGGACTGCACTCGGTCGCGAGTGGAAAGCAGATCGATATCAACGTCCTCTTCCCTCGAATGGACGATCGCAATATTTGGGATCCGCGGTCCGAAGAGGTCATCGAATCGGTCCTGGGTATCGTACGTTCTCGTCGCTCCAAGTCGTACACCGCTCACTGATGCGCAGCGCAAGGAGATGTTCTTATTATTCGTCCGCGTCAACACGCTTCTCGTCGAACACGATACGATTTCAGCGGCATTGGCACGCGAAGGAGGCACGGACGAGGAATTGTCGTTGATGCAGATCGAGCTGCAATCAGAGTGTTCCACCATCGAGGTCTCGTTCAACAACGAGATTCAGTGGATTGCAAAGTACATCACTGGCTGTGTTGGTGAGTCTAGCTGATCAGCTCGCAAAGGCGTCCAAGGTCTTCGGCTGATACCTGAACGCACGCAGATAGGACACGAGTGCTTTCGCTTGGCGATACAATTGATGATCGTTCGCCAAGTGTTCAAGTACCCAGCGGAGCATCCTCGTGTGCGACTACTGTCGACCAAGATGATAGAGTGGCTGGAGAAAGCTCGTGAGTCAGCTGTCCAGCTGCTGTCAGCTGCAGTGGCATCTTGATTGGCAACGAATGCTGAGTTCGCAGGGCCGACCACCGAGATCGGGTTGCTGTTTCCGCTCATCGTGCGTATTCAGTCTGGGCGACCCGCGACCACATACCACGGACTGATGCCAGATTGGCGGCACCGAAGCGCACGAATCGCTGCAAGAGCGATATCGCGCGTTCTGCCAGAGATGTATGTGGAAGGGGTCAGTGGGACCCAGGACCAGTGCATCAATCATCGAAGATGCGTGGGCAGCGAGGAAAGAGGGCAGAGATGAGTCCTGGCGTAATCTGATACAAGCGAAAGGCAGCCCTGTGCTGGTCTAGACACGATGATTAGGCCATGCATACAATCGACTACAATAGATATATGGCCATTCTCGTCCGATCCAAACATAGCTGCGTAGCCAGAATGAATAATTACCCTTCTACAATCTCTGTTCAGGACCGTTGGCAAAAGTCACCCTGTAGCTCCGCCTCGCTAGAGCGTATACCGGAAGTCGGTGTCGACACCCTCCAGAGCTTTCGCATCGAGCTTCTTATTCTCCCTGTGCAGCAAAAAACACAGCGCAATGGACACCAAGATGGCGGAAGAGGCCGCGCCCTGCTGATCAGCTTTGAAGATGGTTAGAGTAGACTGCCTGAGGGGGACTCACGATCGCAACGCCGAAGCCGGCCCAGTAGTACGGTGCCTCCTTGCCCATGTATGCGTTGATCCCGATCACAGACGCGAGATTACCGAAACACAGCTGGAACGCGACCGAAAGGTTACGTACGCCGCCCGACTCGCAGTTGTTCGCTGGCATCAGTGTCTCCCCGCCACGACGAGTGCGCGGCTCACAGTTCCAGGCGAGGGTGCCTGGGATAGCGGGATAGCCGCCGACCAAGACTAGCAGACACCCGATGTACCGCGCCACGGGTTTCTGGTCCTTGGGCAGAGCGAAGAGCATGCACAGACCGATGAGCGAGACGACCAGGCCGGCAATGATGATGGGCGCGCGCTTGCCGATCCGGTCTGAGATGAGGCTCGTGAGGAAGGTCACCACGCAGGCGGCGCCGTACCTGGGGTCAGTCAATGCGACGCGGCGACACTGAGAAGTGGGCGGTGTACATACAGCGGGACGGTCATCAGCTGGGCTGTCTCCGCTTTGTACCCCAGCTGGGTCAAGATGGTGGGTAGAGTGTAGGAGAAGCTGCTGTGAGCAAACATACCCCCGTCCAGGGCAATCTGGCTGGGTGCGACTCACCCGAAGAGGATGACGTTGATGGAGCCGTAGATCCAGGTGATCATGTACGTCTTCCAGTCTGCATGTCAGCGCGGCGTGTGCTTGAGGGAGCCACGCTACTGCACTCACGCTTGAGCGTGACAACGAGGTATTCCCGCTGGAAGTGCTGCTGGTGACCGGTGTTGCCCTGCGCAGCGCGACTGGCGATGATCGCGTCCTTTTCCGTCGCAGTCAACCACTTGGTCGTGCTTGGGTAGTTTGGCAGGACGAGGAACAGCAGCGGCACAAGGCAGACAGTCGCGATACCCTGCTCATGAGTTTGTGTGACTTTGGACCAAGCATGCGCCTACCTCGAGGATGAAGATCCATCGCCAAGATGCCAGACCACCGGCTCCATCCATATGATGGATTCCATAGGCGATCAGCCCGGAGAACGCTCCACTAAAGACGCCCACGACGTAGAAGGCTGAGATCCGCGACTGCAGCTGCTGACGCGGGTACCAGTCACCAACCAGGGTGACTGCTGCCGGGAAGAACCCGGCTTCGGTTACGCCGAGGAAGAAGCGCGCCGCCATGGCGCCCGAGAAGTTGTGCACGAGCCCAGAGAGCGTCATGGTCACGCCCCATGCGAGGCACAGTGCGGCGATCCAATATGACGGCCGCACGTACGTCACGACGATGTTGGCGGGGATCTCGAGTAGCGAGTACGGGACGAAGAAGATACTCGAGATGAGGGTGTACTGCGTCGGGGTGATGTGCAGGTCCTTCTTGTACCCGAAGATGCTTGCGTTGGCGATAGCACTTCGGTCGAGGTACGCGAACAAGTACAGGATTGACAGGGTTGGGAGCAGCCGGTAGTCGATCTGGTCTCATCAGTCCGGGCCCTCACATGTCCACCGAGATAAGCTGACCTTCCTGATGACTCGCTTAAGGACCGCCGGGTCTGGCTCGTAGTACTGCATGGCAGATACGTCGGCGACCTCCTCCTTGTTCTCCTCGGGGCTCAGGCGGGCAGAATCCAGTGCGGTGCCCATTGTGCTAAGTTTCGTTGTATGCTGCGAGGTTGCTAGCTGAGGGACGACGCTACCGATTCATCGTAGAATGGTTTCGCCTTTAAGTACCAGAGGAGGGTTATCTTCGCCCAGAACCAAAAACACGGTCGCTGGTGTACGACACCCCTAAGCGATCGTCCGGGCGCATAATATGCGCTGTGCGCTCTGCCGCCAGGGTCTTATCGGCCTTACGTTCGTTCCGGAGTGAAGCGCATAGCAAACGAGATTCATCGGTGCTTCCGGCGAGGATGTCACCAAGTGCCCCGCTCGGGCATGTGATCAGGAGGACGGGGACTGATGATTGATGCTGATGATCAGCGTTCAGGGTGTCCATGTATGTTCCCGACGGAGACGGACCGGAGATTGACGTCTCGCCATCCTTTCGGCCCCTAGCTATCCCGGCGGCTGATCCCTTGATGTGATGCGCTCGTGGCTGGTCCTCGTCTTGCTGCACGGTAGCCATGATTTCGGTCTCCTCCGGTCTCCGCAACGCCATTCACAGCTCCCATGTCAGAAAGGCAAGCTCTTTGCGACGAGACGCGACTCGTCAACACACAAGATGGTGGACCCGCGCTTAGCCGCTGCCGGGTCGCTTCGCGTCGCGTCTTTAGCCGACGTTGCACATAGCCGACAAGCGGGCGACTCCCTCCCTTGTCCCCCTGTCCTTGACTTCGGCAGCCTATCATTGTCCGTTACCGACAAGCCAGATACAGATAGATGTTCTGCATATATCGGGCGATAGCTAAAGCATGAGCGTCAACCCCCACAGGCTCATACCATCATCATCACCCACAATCGATATGGTCCTTGTCCCAGCACACGATCACGCCGCGGCCAAGCACATCGCTGCCCGCGATGCCCAGATCCCATCCGAGCTCATCCCTCCCATCAACATCCCCCGCAACCCTTCCAAGCTGTACCGCCAGCTCCTGTCCCCTAGGGAGATTGCCATCGTCGAGCTGGACGCAACGGCGCTCGCGCAGGCGATCGCGGCTGGGCAGTATACCGCGGTCGAGGTGACCGAGGCTTATCTCAAAAGCGCGGTCGGCGCCCATGCGGGAACCAACTGCCTGGCGTGGTTCGACGCCAAGCTCGCAAGGGAGAGGGCGGTATGGCTCGATGAGCAAATGAAGAAGAGCGGACCGGTCGGGCCAATGCATGGTGTGCCCATGTCGGTGAAGGGTAAGTTCGTCTCATCGTAGTCAGGCGGGACTAATTAGCAGACTTCATGTGCGTCAAGGGCTTCACACAGAGCTCGGGACATCTTTCCTCGGCGGGATATACTCCTGAGAAGGATGCGGATATGACGGCCATCTTCCGAGCTGCCGGCGTCGGTGTGTACACCGATGAGGGATCCGAGAGCGAGAGGCTGACCGTCCAGTCTTCATGGCAAAGACGACCATGCCGCAGTCGATCATGCACCTCGAGACGTCCAACTTCTACGGCACGACTACAAACGCATTCAGCAATGCTCTGACGTGTGGTGGGTCATCAGGAGGCGAAGGCGCGCTGGTCGGCTGTCGAGGTTCGCCAATCGGTATCACGACGGACGTGGGTGGCAGCACTCGTAACCCGGCCGCCTTGTGAGTGCACACGCTCGCATAGTCTTCCGCGTCCCAACCGGTCATTTCTTCTAGCTGCACTTTCGCGCCTCACACCATGAAGAGATCCCTGAATCACCGGTGAAGCATCTCGACTGACAGCAGCAATGGACTGTGGGGTTTCAAGCCAAGTACCAAGCGTGTCCCCCGCGAAGGCATGCTCGGCGTGACCTCGGTCGCCCGGATCAGCGGCGCCATAGGCCCCGTATGCCACTCTGTGCGAGACATGGACCTCTTCTATCGCGTCCTCTTCGCCACGCCCTCGTGGAAACACGACATCAAGCTCGTCAATCTCGGCTGGCGGGACGCCACGCCCGAGGGCAAGGGTATGGGATTCGACGGCTGGTCAGGGCATGGCAACAAACTGCGCGTTGGCGTCATGCGCGACGACGGTGTGGTCCGGCCCGTTAAGCCTATCCGCAGAGCCATCGAAGCGGCGGTGGCCAAGCTCGAGGCGTCAGGCGTTGCAGAGGTAGTGGAGTTCCCGGCACAGCTGTTCGAGGAGGGTTGGGCGTTGACGGTGAGTGGGGTGTTTCGTCATTCTTTGGCGCAATCGGGTCCATCCCATCGATGTCCAGCCGGACTGACGCCAGCGTGCGCTGTACTATATCGACGGGGGTAAGAAGCTCCGCGACGCATTGGCCGACGAGCCCATGCGGCCCCTCACCGAATGGATCACCTCGGGCGCGAAAGTGCTCACCGCCGACGAGATCAACGCCATGGTGATGCGCCGAAATCAGATCCGACAGGAGTACTACGACTACTTTAACTCGCTCAACCTCGACGTCATCCTGAGTCCGGCGGGGCCTGCTCCGGCTCAGCCCGTCGGAACGACAAAGTACTGGGCGTACACGTCCATGTGGAACCTGCTCGATTGGCCCGCGGCGGTCCTTCCGACTGGTCTGTTCGTCCGGGCAGAGGATGGCGAGGTCTTCCCGGAGCCGAGGAACGAACACGAGAAGCATCTGTACGAAACGTGTGAGTGGAAGATTGGGGTGACTAACCAGAAGCTGATCTTAGACTCGGCCAGCGTCGCGGAGGGCTCGCCTATCGGGTTGCAGGTCATTGCGCCCAGGTGGCAGGACGAGCGGTTGATGGCGGCCTTAATGAAGATTGACGAGGTCTTACCTCTGGATTAGACGGGCTCGAGCGCTAAGCAGCCATCACGGAGACCGTCTGCTGTGGGAGTGCCCTGTATATATCAGTATAGACTTGCATCATCTGTGTATTTGCCTCCGAGTCTTCCGGACCTGGAACGCGTCCTGATGTGACGTTCTAAGCCGCAGCTCGACGGAACTCCACTTGCACCGACCTGCTTGCTCTGCCTGCAGACTTGCCGGTTCGCCAGATTGCCTGTTGGCACCATCGGCAGCTGCGCTGTCGAATGCATGATGCAAGCACTAGTCTGACAGGTGAATGCCAGCTCACATCCAGACTGCACGCCTGTGAGCGGCTGAGAAAGGCATGTGGCCCGGTGGCCGCCGCCTATTCAGGGCTAGCTAGCTGGCTGGCTGGCTGATTCCAGATCCCCCTCTCGCGTGGTTGATCGGGCGTTGATCGGATGCGGGCTGGGTGCCGTAAACTCAATAAACGCCATGGTCACCTCGCCGCGTCCCCATGCCACCACCACCACCAGCCCTGGTTCTCATTTCCAGAAATACAATCTCGGTGTCCAGCCAGTCCCCACCACACTGCAAACATCCAGTCCGTGGCCTCGCACGGCTTCATGCGTCAGCGCTAGACCCCCCGACCGGCATCGTTCTTGTCTGATAGGTCTAAGCGGCTCCCAGCTCTCTGACCTGCTCCCCGCGACATGCCCTCGGACGTCCGTCCGCTCTCACAATCCCGCAAGATGTCTCGTGCATACCAGAACAGGTGCGCCCGCTGTCTCTTCGTAATGGATCTTGACTGACAATGTCTTAGTAGCCGGCGGCGATCGGGCATGCGTATAGTGCTGCTGCTGCTATTTGCCGGCATTGTCTATTACTGCTTTCCCAGCATCCCGTGGCTGCCCACTCCGGACCACAACCACGGCGATTTGGCGCGCAGGGTAGGGGAGCTGCGGACACAGCTTGAAGAGAAGTGGCCGTGGTCGTAAGTGGTCTGCTTGACGCCGCGACAAGGGCGTGTGGGACGCATACCTGACGCGCAGGGGTTATGCGACGCACCGACCGGCCACAATACAGGCACTGGACCGGTTGGAAGACTGTCTCGAGAAGGGGACATGCGGCGAAGGGGAGAAGACGATCATTGTCCTGGGGTCATATCACTTCGGACACAGCCAGCATGGTCATACGAGCGGAGAGGACATCTGGTGCGCTGCACACTTTTGCCCATCTCAAGCTAACACAACATAGGGCTGCGTCTCTTATCCAAATTTTGCAAGCGAACAACTACACGCTGCTGTACACGTACGAAACGCTCGAGGCGCTCTTGGTCTACCAAGCCCTGGGTGGTGAGTCGGCACTACGTCTCGGCTCAAGCACGGAGGGCGAAAGGCGCTAAATGCCAGACCACATCCCGCTTGTCATCCTGGAAGCAGTAGGCACCGATCAATGTCTCGCCCTTGGCCACTCGTCGATGGCCGAGTTGCAGGCGATGGAGCCGAAGATTGAAGGACTGGAGGCTTACTCGGAGGAGGAGAAGATCGGCTGTGCTAAGCGAGTGGGCTTCGAGGAGGGTATCCCGATACAGAAGATCCGGTCGTTGCATTTCTGGCACGATCAGAGACACCCTCTACCCGGTCAGTCCCGGACGATGCCGGACTTTAGGGCACTGAGCTTACGTCAGGCTTCACGATAGCGCCCGAGAACTACACGAGCTGGCCGCATGAGTCGTCCAACTATTACCTCGGTGCGATCGCTTCAGTGCTTTCGACCTGAACGACAGCTGACAAACAGGATACCACCTCGAACATTGTCGTCATGTCAAGGGCGCTCTTCCGCACGAAAGGCGCGCGTTCATCCTCGGCAAGAAGCCGGAGTACTTTACGCCGGAGAAGTACGCGTGGCCGACGAATGTCCTGGAGGAGCTGTCGAACGAGATTGGGGGCGGGTTCGAATTCGTCGGCGCGGCGGGCCGGGCGGGGGTCGATCAGATGCCGGTCAAGGGGGTGAAGAACTTGGGTGGGATGCCAAAGGACCAATGGAGCCTGGAGGTGGCTAGGAGTGGCGTCATGGTAAGTCGAAGAACGGGCTGTGAGGAGCGAATTGAGAGCTGACCCGTGATAGCTTGGCATCGGCAATCCACCTCTGTCGCCGTCGCGTGGGTCACGCACCTGTCATGCAGAGGCGCAAGGAGCTGACAAGTAGCATACGACGCCCTGTGTCTCGGTGTCCCCTTTATCAACCCGTACGTTGCGGTTTCCCACCAGCTGAAGTGAGCTCATCACAGTGTCCTGCGTATGTACGATGGGCCCGTCGACAGGAAGGGGTGGCTCGTGCAGCACTACGGACTGAAGATGCTTGACCCGCCGTATGTGTACAACGTGGTGAGTGTACAACAGCCGGGAGCCGCGGGGCCGTACGCTAACCGGACTCGTAGTGGCATGAAGACAAGCAAGCTCTTCGTGAGGCGATCGAGTCCGCACTAGCAACGCCCTTCGAACCTTACATCCGTGAGTCCTTTCTCGATCCAACGGACTAGACGTGCTCACGATTCAGCTGAGAGGATGAAGCGCGAGAGCGTCGAGGCTAGGCTGCTGCACCTGATACATCACAACTGGACGGAGGTGGCTGAGCAGATCCTCAAGGGAGGCAAAGTAAAGGGCTTTGCGAACCTGGCCACGGGCGCACACGTACGTCTCTCATATGTGAAGCAGACCGCGGCGCTGACGAGCAGGCATCGGACGGCTTGCTACTATAGAGGCATAGAGATTGGACCTGAGGGCCAGTTCGGTCACGCGCATCGGGCCTGACCAACACACATCATGCGGTACATTATTTTGGGTGACATTGTGCATATGCGACGAGAGGGAGAGTCAAGGAAAATCAGCATTAAGAACATCTTGTGGTCCATGCATCTTTTATCTAGAATGATCTAATCGCTACATGTGCGGTGGATCTTTCGCCTGCCTCACTTGACCCAGAGAGGACCCACGCGCTCTGCAAACTTGTAAAACTTGGCGACGCCCACCGCGGCCTCGACGTTGCCTGCTGGATCTTCCACCTCCTCCGGAAAAGCGATACCGCATCCAAACAAGCGCGGCACCACCTGCGTGTCGCCACTCTTGCCGTTCGCGCTCGAAGCCCTCCGCTTGAACCCCGACGAGTGCATGTCGAAATCGATTTCGTCAGTCACGTCCAGCGCGTCTACTCTGATACGCGGCGTCGGGTTCCGGTGGTACCCTATCGCATACACCAGATGCGTACAACGGGGAAACCACTCGCCGTACACCTTGTCCTCTTCTTCTTTCGATCGGCCGAGGTGGATGCGCCTGATCTTGCCATTGCCCGGCCATTCGCTCTCCATGACATCCTTGGACCAGTCCGCCGTGGCGCCTTTGAGGCCCGTATTGTCGTGCACGATCCCGTCGTCTCGATACTCGGCGTACAAGATCGGCCGCCGCTCGAATGATAGTATCGTCATGTCTAGTTTGTGCTCCTGCGCGACCTCGTACAAGTTGCGAATGGCCAAGACGCCCGAGTGCGAGTTGCCGATGACGCCGATGGAGAGTGCCGGTGCACGATCTTTCGACTCGAGGCCGAGCAGGTTCGGTATCCGGGACTTGCGCAGCACCTCGTCGAGCTCCAATGCTTTGACCTTGGGATTGTGCTTCTCGTGGAGGGAGGCCACGATGGGGTACGAGCCTGTGCAGAGATGAATCTGCTTCGCGGGGACTGGCTCTCCCGACCGTAAACTAGCAGTCCACATTTCGCTCTGCGCATCAGGCTCCCGTCCCTGCGAGCTGCGACCACGCGTGCGGCTCACCTGACTGTCATACGCAACCTCTTTCACCCGGTCATCTATCCGCTTGACCCGGCCCGATCCCAAAATCCTTTCGATCAAGAACATGATCAGGTCACCGGCCATGCTAAGCTGCACCGTTTCATCCCGGTCGATCTCCTCGAGCCGAGTCACAGGGTTTGGTTTGGCCGCCGAGTCAATGATATTCTTGCATGTGGTAGATGAAGAAATGGCGTCGAGGTAGATGCCGACTTTGGTATTGCTGCACTGTCAGTATCACAGCCAGACATCCATGCCAGCCTTGATCGAGGGTAGGTAAGACCCACGACGAGATCTCGCGGTACATCCCATTCAGCCGCCCGCCGCACCACTGGTCGTCCACCCAGGCGATATCTTCCAGCCCATGGTCCAGCAAGGAGGCGACTGTAGCCAGCCCACCCGGTCCCGAGCCGATTACAAGTGCTTGGTGAATCATTGCGCTTGGTAGGATGACTGGTGGCCGATGGTGGAGAGACCGGCTTTCAATGACGCCGATCCGGCGGGACCAAACCGGCGGCGTTCGCCGGCTTGCCTGCAGGGCAGACGTGAGCCAAATTTCCCCACCGTTGTTGTAGCTACAGGAGTCTGACTGTTGCACTTGTCTTCGATCAACAACATCGAGTAGTTACCGGCACCACTTCTCTTGTGAGTTCACCTATCCCTCCACAATGGCCATGACCACGACTCAAACCCCTCCCACCTCTTGTCTGATGATATCCTTCACCCAAAACATATCAACTAGAAGGCTGTTGCTGAGCGTTGCTTTGATCGAGAAACTCTTATATCTGACTCTTCCACTTTTCTCTGTCTCTTACTCGCTGTGTACACGCATGACACGAGTACTGACCCACAGATCCCCTTTCCTTGCGATGACAGGTGTTCTGCCCGCCCGTATAGATACAGTTTGCATCAGATGCAATGCGATAAGACCATGCCTTCACGGTGCCCTCTTTGGCCCGCCATCACTCCAGACAAAGCTATAACTCTCCGCTCGTTCTCTCTTGATGTCCGGCCTGCCCTCCTTGCCTGATCCATTCGCGCTGCCGCTCCCATTCCCATTCCCTGTCCCTCCCGCAGTGCCGGTCGTCGTGCCGTTGCCTGGTCCAACCAAATTGCCGAGGTCGACGCTATGCCGCAGCCTACTCCCCGCAGTCATCCCCGGACTGGGCGTCCGTCCGCGCCTCATCTCCCCTAGTGCCTTCTCGCCTCCACTCGCACCCAGGCTCGGCGGCGGCGTGCCCCTCCTCGAAGCAGGCGGCGTAGGTGTTGACGTGGTAGGCGTCCTCGAAGCGCCCACACCGCTAAACCACCGCGCATTGCGTCGAGCCTCTTCCCGAGCCTTCTCCTCTCGCCGCCGCTCAAACGCAGCGCGATACCGCTCATACCCCTCCCGGAACGTCTTGTCCACACGCGAGGAAAAGATGAGCTCCCCGCGCGGGTTGTGCGAGGGCGGTATGCTCGCCATGACGGTGGATGTTGTGCTTTGCCGCCGGTTCGGCAAGGGCTTGATTGCGACGGGGGGCGGCGGAGTGGGTATGGTGACCTTGGAGCGGAAGAATGGGATGGGGAACGTCGCGGGCGGGCGGCGGAGGTTGAGGTGCATGTTGAGCGGGCGAAGCGCCTTGTTCGAGTGGGTAATGTAGCTGCGAGTCAGCATGAGCTTGCGGAAGGGTGTGCCTGGATGTCGGACGCACCTATGCGCATAGCGGATCTTCTCCTCATACATCCCGCTCGCAAAAAACAGCACGAGCGTGATGACCACGACGGCGATGCTGGCTTGAACGGCCCGCATTGTCAGTAGGTTCTGCGTGTCAATTGGGCCGATCCAGCGCTGAATCCAGCGCATCGAGGCAGGCAACTCACGTCGGGCTTGATGAACATCCACCGGTGGAGGAGCCACACCAGAGCGAGGACGAAGGACCAAAGAAATGCTGCGAATCAGCCGCGCCCCACCATCAACAGTATCACTCCGACTTGTACTGCCCCACTCGACGCCCGAGCTGGTCGCCTGCTCGTGCCGGCGTGTCAACACTTACCGTTATACCGGCGCCTCCGCCGCGCAAGCATCTCAGCATTCATCTTGAGCCTCTCCTCGAACAACAGCAGATCGCGATACGTCGCTGTGTCGGCGGTGGGGTTGAAAGGCGCGTGGGGAGCCGGCCGGGGCACACCGCCAGTCGGGCCGCCCGGTGCACCCTGCGATGGATTGTATGGCCGTTGTGTCATATTCGCATTGTCGTGTCGGAACGAAGAGGCCCACCGAGTCGGAATAGACGGAAGGTGTGAAGCAATACAAGGACCGAGGACAGTTTCAATGATTGTTATGGCTCGACGGCAAGCCCGAGGAGCGACGCGGTTGTGTGGGGAAGCCGGCTCAGACGATCTTAAGCGAGCCGGTCGAGTGGCGCGGTGCGCGGTGGGTGGCACACGGCTCACCGATCATGGTATATTTTTTTGGTGCCCCCCGCATGCATGCTCAAGCTTATGTCGAAAATGTCTGATTCCTCGGCCAGCTCACGACTTGCAAGGCAGTTGTCACGTCCTGGGGGACGTTGCTTGTGCGTGTGTACTCAGGGTGGGATCGGCGGATTAAGTAACCTACCACGATCGGTCGCACAACAGACTGGCTCTGTTGCAAAGCCACGGGCGCCTCGCATCGCTTGCACGGTGTATACATGACATAGACAGCTAAAGCCAGCTAGCCAGATGAGCTAGGGACTACAATACATGTGTTGTGAAGACGTCATCAAGTGATGTAGCTCGTAAGGTGATCGGTCATACCTCGGGTCGCTGTTTGCAGACATCTTGTGCCCCGAGAATCTGTCGATGTCTTGATCTTGATGCTCCTCAAAACAGCAGGTCCTCCTGATCTGAGCCAACGCCGCAATGTGATGCAGAGAATGAGAGATCCCGACAGCATCATTGCATGCGACCAACGTCAGGAAGTTAATCCGGGGCGGGAGTCTCATCCTGCTGTTCCGCAGGTTTGAGTTGAAGCCAGATTATCGACCTCTGGATTTCCAGAATAGATACGTGGGGGCAGATGTCTAGTGCGCCCACTCGGAAGCGCCGAGAGCAATCTTCTTCATGTCCAGCTAGCTGTACCGTGACTACGGGAAAAATACCAGCACTTGGCATGACGTGGGCAATCCCACACGAACAAATACCCGCGGGGTGTTTTCGAGGTGATGCGCGTACCCCGCGCGGCGATGCGGGCACACATCCACGCGCCCTCTCTTATCGAGTGAGACCTCGAAGCCAGTCATTTGCTACTGCTGACCCCAACGTGACCCGTGTACAGGTCCGACGGTAAACGGCGCCAGCCGCTTAGAACTTCTAATTCGTCATCCGACGGATGTCATGCCGTCACGTTCCCTGAATCAAGGCTACGCTAGTCCCAAGCGCCGCGTTTCGGATCTGGTGACCGACCGAAGCAGATGAGATGAAAGGGCAGGAATCACAGGCGGGAAACACGGAGCAGGGTGCTTGCTTGGCACAATGCCAGTGCGCCCCTGGGCTCTTTGCGACTCGTCGGCTCCAATGAATCACATGCAAAACAATGTACATAGTCAGACAAGCGTCGCAGAGATCGCTCGTTCTCGCCTTGTCACTTTGCCTCACCACCCTCCTAGCTCTCGTGTTCATTACCGACACGCACCGCCTGCTCGCGCACGCCCCGAGCGTCCCCCTGCTTCCGTCACACCATACTTTCAACCGGACCAACATCATCAGCCCCGGCCGAGCGCCCTCGCCATGGATCCTCGACCTGCGCGCGCTAGCGTTCGATGCGCCCCAGCCCGTCGAGCACATGCCACGTTTGGACTACAACGTCTCGCTGCCCCGTAGTTCGGGCATGATGGTCCCTGACGCGGTGCACTACATTCTTTTGTCGAACGACGGTGTCAACGGAGCGCCCCTATCGTACTGGCAGTACTTGTCCATACGGAGTGCTTTGCTGGTGCAAAAGCCATCTGTGCTTTACTTGTGAGCGGTCGTGGCCGTCCCTACTCAGCTAAATGGCAGCCACTCGGACGTCGAGCCGACAGGTCCATGGTGGAACGAGATCTCACCCCTCATCACCTTCTCGCGAGTCCCTTCGCCGGATCGCATCTTCGGCACGCGCGTCCAGGTCATCGCGCACAAGACGGACATTCTGCGGCTGCTCATCTTGCGGCGCATGGGCGGGATCTATCTCGACACGGACGTCTATGTGTGAGTGCCGCCCGGTCATAATGTTCGACCGTTCTGACCATACATCTGTCGGACGACTGAAGCTCACACTAGTATAAAACCCCTCGACGAGCTCCTCTACGCCCCAATTACCATGGGCATGCAGGGCAACCACTACGGCCTCTGCCCAGCCCTCATCGCCGCCGCGCCGCACACCTCCTTCATTCAGCGCTTTATCGACTCGTACACCTCGTTCTGGGACGACCACTGGGACTACAACGCAGTACAGAAACCACTCGAGATCGCCAGAGCGCACCCCGACGAGATACAGGTCGTGTCGGAGCAGGCGCTCTTCTGGCCGGCGATGAACGATGTGCGAGTGTACTATAATACGGAGTACGATTTTGACGCTTCAGGGCAGTTCACGTAAGTGGAGCGGCTGAAGGTTGGCTCGCCAGGCCGTCGACTGACCCGACAGCTTTCATGCGTGGAACAAGGAACACGTCCGGGAATCGACCCCAGAGGACATATTGCAAAAGGACACGAGCTTCAATAAGTTGCTGCGTCGGTGAGTCACTAGGCGTGAATTCATTGCGAGCGCGCGCTGACGGTGGCAGGTATATGGGCCCTCGGGACAGTGCAATTGCGACCTGGGAGGCATCGACCCGGGCAAAGTGAACGACTTGTGATGAGAGGACACGAAACTGTACATGACTGCATGAACGCTACATCAGAATGCTGCCCTCCGTCATCTATCACGAAGTCCAAATACATCACCGGGGCGCTCATCAAGCGAAGAACGCCCCGCGGCTTCTGGTCCGGCGCCTTCTACCGCCCTACGCGTCCATCTCGAAGAGGATCAGCTCGGCCTTGACATCGCCGACATTCTCAATCTCGAACTCTTCGCGCGTCTTCCCGCCCCGGACGAACACCCCATCGCCCTCTCCGAGCTCGACGGTCGAGTCCCCAGAGCTGATCTTCACCAGCCCCTTCTTGCCGTCCTTGCTCGCCGCGCCGGTGTTGAAGCCAGAAAGCTGGACGAGCTGGGCGTAGAACAGCTTCTCGCCGGGCCCGCGGAGGGTGGGGTGGAGCGAGTGCGTGAGCGTCTTCTTGGGGCTCATGACGGACACAAAGGCGTGGAGGGGCGAGTGGACCGGCGTGGGTCCTTTGCCTTCGCGCTCGTCGACCACGCCCTCGGCTCCCACGGGCGCGACGATCTCGACGATGTTGTCGAGCTTCCCGGCGTCGGTGAAGTGACTGTAGTCAGCGCGTGCCCTCGATCGATGTGGACATCGTGTAACTTACCGGGTGTAATATGCAGGCGTGAGGCCGTACTGGTTCGGCTTGGCCCAGATCTGGAGGAAATGCACCTGTTTCCTGCGTCGCGTCAGCTTTGCCAGGAGGAGCCGCAAGCAAACTCAAACTCACGACTTGTTGTCGTTGTACTCGCTATGGGCGATACCGGTCCCGCCGCTCGTCATCTGCACGTCGCCGCGCTTCATCGTCTCAACGTTGCCCATGTTGTCCTTGTGCGACAGCTCGCCGGAGATGATGTACGAGAAGATCTCGAATTCGCGGTGCGGGTGCGTGGGGAAGCCGGTGCCGGGCTGGGGTCAGCATGGGTCGAGGACGTCCCATGTTTCGTCGCGCTCCGTCACGACGTGGGCGCGTGCATGTGGGGAGGTAGAAGCATGAAAGAGACACTCACGGCGACTCGGTCCTCGTTGATCACTCGCAGGTGGCCGAAGCCAGAGAACTCGGGCGAGTAGTAGTCGGCAAAGGAGAACGTGTGGAGGGTCTGGCCGTCAGCTATACTCTCCTACAGCCGCCAACGCGAGACTCACCTTCAACCATCCATGGTCAGCCCCGCCTCGGGTCTGCGACGGGCGGTACTGGAACTTCATGTTGCTCTTGGGCATCGTGGCGGAGACGAGGGGGCGGGCTGTGGTGTGGGTGTGGGTCTGCGGCTGCGGCTTGGTCAAGCGCGAAGCGAGCGTCCTAGCGGCGGAGAGGGGGGCAGAGGCTGAGCGCAGAATGTTGCTGATAGTGCTCGAGGTGCTGGAGCTGTAAACGGAGTAGAAGGCAATCGCAAGGAGGGCAATAAAGATCGCTCGGGCAAGCGGTAGACGAGGAATGGTGGAAGGTGTTTTGTTTGACCGAATGGTCGATCTCTGCGATTTCAGGACGGTATTTATACCTTGGACGGGGGCAATGCTTCGCTTCAGATGATTGTCAAGCAGTCAGAGGCGGGTGTTGGTCATGCATCTTCGACATGTCGCCCGCTGATCAAGCGATGAGAGACAGGAGGCAGGATGCGGAAAGAGCGGAAGGGATGACACCCATGACGCTTGCAAATTGCCGCTTTGGGAAGGCGTTCTCCCACAAATGCATAATCCTGGAATCGTTACTGGTGGATGATGCGGCGTCTGCAAAACACATTTGATGGCGCCAGAAAGACCGGGAACATGCTCGAGGGGAGCAGGGGAGTCGCGCATGATGTATAGTATGGCATAAAGCATGGTGAAGATCAATCAGCCTAAGATAATGTACTCTACAACAACCCGGATTGGCGCTCGACCCGCGCCCGTGTCAACGTGCTGACCTGCAGCGTCAAGAACTCGCCCATGTCCGGTCTGCCCATCAGCAGAGTCCCCGCACGAGCCTTGTGCACAACTCACCTGGTTCTTGCAATGCGCAGCAAGATCTCCGCCATTCGGTCATTCTCAACACTGCCGCCCAGGCTCAACCCATTCATCCCATTCAGACCGCCCGCCGCCGTCGCTTTGCTCCCCGCAGACTTGACCGCCGCGGCACATCGGTCCCTCAACGCCGGCGTCGGGAGATCCATATACTGTCCAAGCATGACCAAGTCTTTGTAGTTGCCCGACTGGAGTTGATTCATTGGCACACCATGTTCCCGTCCGCCTTCTGCGGCGTTGAAGAATCCCTTGAGCAGTTGCAGCCACTTGAAAATCACGTCGACTTCGGCCGATCCGAGGATCTCCTTGTTGTACGGCTTGTCCGACAATGGTGGCACGAGAAGGGATATGAGGGTGTCGACCAGGCGGACCCAGATGGCAGACAAGACCTCGAGCCGGGTTTGCTCAGTCAGGGTCACGCTGAAGACGGCGAACTGCGGTCAACCTGGCATCCCGACTTGACACCAAATTTTTGGGCCAATGCACTCACGTTCTCGTTCAGGTACGCGAACAGCGGGCCCAGCGATTTCTCAAGCTCGTCCTCGGAAAGCGCAGTCCGAGGCTTCTTCTTGTCCTTGAGGGGCTTGGTCAGGCCAGCTAGGGTCGCCGGTGAAAGCGTCAACTTGATGAACTCGCCAATCTTGTCGACAATTTGCCGGATCATATCGCTGGCGGTGCGGTCGAGCGCTCGGGATGCCGAAGAGAGATGGTACGCCACGTCGTGCTTCTCACCTCCCTCCATGCTGATCCGGACATGCACGTTCCCGCGAGGCGTCAAGGGCAACAGGACATCTCGGACGGATACATCGGTGTAGGAGCGCGGGTCGAGGCGGAACGAAGCGGTACCGAGACTGTCGTGCTTGCCGACGAGCGTGCGGTCGAAGACGGTCAGCTCGAGCGTCTTGACCTGCCCGACCGAGAGTTCGAAACTCTGCTCCCTGCATTTCAGCCCATACACCGCATCCGGCAGGTGCGGCTCACCATCTCGGGTCTTCCTGGCCCAGCACCGTCCTCGTCTTGATCAGCCTCTCGCCCGTCTGCGTGTCCGTAACGACAACAAAGCCGTCTGCGCCCTTGCCCAAACCCTTTGTTAAAATCCCCTCGCCCCGCATGATCGTTACCGAGAAGACATGCCTCGCCCTCTCAGGCACACCCGGCGGCTTATTCTGCTTCACGATGCGCGCTGTGTCCTCTGCCTCGAGGGCGAAGACCAGGTCGTCCAAACAGATCTGAGCCGCACCCATGTCTGTCAACTTGACGCATGCCTGCGAGTCAGCTCGGTAATCGGCGATGATCTCATGCCACTCACAACGGGTGGAATGATGAACCCGTCGACCTTCTTCTTCTCCATCGACTTGACGGCCTGCTGACCCTTGGCAAGCCAAGACGAAGCCTTTCCACCCAGTTTGCCCTCCAGCTTGTTGGCGATCTCGCCAGTCGGCGTCCCGGCTTTCGCGGGACTCATGTCTGCTGCGAAGAGCGCGTTGACGGTCGAAGCGTACTGCGACGTGGCGATCGACACGGTCTGTCGTCAACTGGCCGACCCTCTCCGCCACGCTCAACTCACCTTGGACAAGTCGATGAGGTACATCGCTCGCCTATACTCGCCCAAAGGTAGATCGCGCAGGATGACTTGTGCCGCACCCCGGATGAACTCGAACAGATCGATCACCGATTGCGAGTGCTTGTTCTCGCCTTCGGGGACCCACTGCGGATGAGGTTCTGATCTAATACGTCACCAAAGAATTTACCGAGTCCATCCCGACCGCCCTTGATACCCAGTCCTGCGTCGTGTTCGATTCGGTGTCCTTGAGCCAAGCAGCAACATGAGGCTCGAAGAAAGCATTGAGCTCGAGGCCGTGTTCTTGGCTGTATATGTTGAGCTTCGGGCCACGAGACACCACAGGACTTCACTCACCCTGGACAGAGCTCCTCCCACGTCTCGCACAGGCGCCCCGTGATCTCGTACAGCTTGAACATATCGGCCGAGCCAGAGGGTTGCTCGAGGCTCTGCAGTTCTGCGCAGAACAACGGGAACTGGCGGGAAAGGATAATCGCAGCTGGGTTGAAAGCGCTACCGTTAGCTCATGATGACCAGTTATTGACGCTCACCCTTCAAGCCCTTTGCCCCAAGACGATTGGACGTTCCTGATCTCCCTCTCGATCCATGCTCCAACATTTTCGAATCGTTCTGGGCTGTCGCCTTCGGCAGAACCCGCCATACCGCCCAGATGCTCTGCGGCGGTAACATATTCGCCTACCGATAACGCCTTCAGCTCGTCGCCGAGGTCCTCGATTGCCTTCTTGAACTTCGGCTGGGCTAAGAGAGCGGACAATCCAGCCGTCAGGACCGGGAGCAGCGAGGGTGGGGGCCGGGTGGGAGGCAAGTCTGTCGTTGGAAAGATGGCGCTGGCAGAGGTGTTCAACATATGAAGTAGCCTGTTCAGTAGGTCATCGAGCACCGGAGAGGAATCGTTCGAGCTCGAGGCGAGATCCCGCACGGCGGCAGCAAGGTGCTGGCCCCATTCAGCCTCTTCGCGCGTTCCTAGAGTATCGTTCCACCTCAGCACGAGCTGTTCGAGCTCCTTCTCTTTCTCTCGACGCGACTCGATGCCCCATATCTCCCGGCACTTCTCGACGAGGTCGCGCGTTTTCGAGCTGTGGCCAGCTTCGGAGGCGCGTGCGGCCAGCCGCGCGAAAACTTCGCTTGAGCGCGGCGGGGTGAAGAATGGGGCGGTGTGCGTCGGCTCCTCATGGTGCGATAGCTCTGGGAAGAGGGCAAGGAGGAGCGCGATCTGTTGTGACACCGACTGCTGGCGACTTCGTTGCGAGGCGGTTAGGCTTGAAAGAGCGGACAAGAACGACTCGGTGGATCTCAGATCGGCCATGTAAATCTGCGGTCAGCACCCACGTAAGCCAGTAGAGAGTGGCGTACCTGCTCAACAGATCCTGAGCGCTTGATGCTCTCCACCTCGCGGTCGATGGCATCCCGCGACATGCCCCAGACTAGCGCGACCGTATCGGTCAAGTCGTCGCCCAGCCACATCGGGCTTGGTTTGCGTTTGATCTCGCTGGTTCCGCTGTGTCCGCTCCGGCCGCTCTGCCCACTCTGTGTCCGACCGAGTCCGAGCCCGGGAGACATCTTGGGCGGAGGCGAGTGGAAGCCCGATGACGCGAGGTCGTCTCCGGCACTGGGCGAGCTGACGAGCATGTACGTCTGAACTTCGGCCCGGAGGCGGAATAGCAGATCGCGGTCCTTGTCGGACTGGTTTCGCGCGATGGGGGAGAAGTGGGTCGAGCGCGGGAGCGAGCTGTACAGCAATTGCAGGAAGTGGGACTGGTGAACGTGCGCTCCGAGTGCCGATGGGATTGTCTGAGAAAAGGCTGTCTTCAGTGGGCAGTCCCCGTACCCAGGCGCGCTGCAGAACGCATGGACTCACCATCGAGCAAGGTCGGGATCTCGCGTAGATTCAGCCCGCTTGGCGTCTTGGTACCCTTCTTGATCATGCCCAAAAACGCGGCGACGGCGTCAGACCAATCTGCATCCCCCTCTTCCGCTGCCAACGTGTTCCAGAACTCCAACAAGAACTCCTTGGGCAGCTTCAACGCGTCCTCCTTGTTCTTCTTCCCGAGGCCGAACGACGACTTGCGGCGCGTTGCGATCGGTGTGGTGGGCGATGCGGGTGCTGGCCAATTGGGCGACTTGGGCGAGCTGAGGCCCAGGGTGAGGCGGGAGCCAGAGGGCGACGTGCCCGTGATGCTGGGAGAGGGCAGAGGTGAGCTGGAACCGTTGGTGGGACGCGGATTGGACAATGCCTGCTGAAGTAGACTGCGGTCAGCAGTGCCCCTTGTAGAGAAAGACCAGACGTGCGCGACTCTGAGCGAGTAGGTGTAGCCCAGCTTGTCAACCTCGTCCCAGCTGCCCCGCCTCGTGTCGCCGAGTGTCCGGGTGGTGCTGACGGGCGACGAGGGGGTCATCTCGCTCTGCGGCGAGGCCGTCCTGTAGTCGCTGACCGTGTTCGACTTTGAGTAGGCCGAGGACGATGTGGTCGACACCGACATGGACCGGGCTGGCATGGGCGGCAGCGGCGGGATGTTGTGCGAGGTGGAGTAGATGGACCGGGACGACATGACGCTGGTGTCCAGGTGGTTCGCAGCTCGAACACGACACGGGGACGCTGATACTATGTGAATGCACAGCCCGGTGTGTGTGTGCGTGCGTGTTTGAAGCGTGTGTGTGTGCAAGCAGTGAGTGATACGCGGATCTGTATCCAATTTTAGCTTCCCCGCCCATTCATGATCTACGGTACGTACCCGCTCGCCGTCACGCTCTGGGAACCAACGCAGTCGCAGTTGTCAATGATTCTCTGTCGCAGATGAAACGGATCTAGCAAGTCTCTTCAGCCAGATGTTATCATCGGCGTATCCATCTCCACCACCACCACCGGCGCCGCCGCCAGAACTCTCACCACCGCCATGCATGTGACCCTTGCCGTGTCAACAAAAAATCAACGCGGGCCCAGAGCAAGGCCTGGAGTTCGGGTAACGTTGCGGCCATGCAACCCTACAACGCCTCTTCGCCGCCTTTGGCGCGTACCTGCCCGACGCGTCCAACTCGCTTCGGAGCGTGTCAACAAGTCATCACGTAATTTGCCACCCACCACGGTGGCCACGTGCAACTACTGGCCCCGGCCTGGCCACCGGGGCGCCCTGCCCACTTTCCCAAGCTGATATCATTGTCCTTGTGCATGGCGGAATCGTATATTGTGTATGTGCTCGATTACAAGTGATCGCGAGACTTACAAGATATGGAACCATATTATCCGTGAACGCGTGATCGTCTCCTCACAGCGACAGCGCCCTGCTTCTGACTGTACCCTTGGCTGTCCCGCCCGCCTCCAACGCGCGCTCCATCCCATCCAGGACGAGCTGTCCCGTCTCCTGACCGTGTCCCATGATCGTCTCCTCGCTCGTCACGCTCGCCGCGTCGTCCGAGCCTCCGGAAGATACGTAGCTCATGTGGCCGTACCGCTTTTCGACCTTCAGCGGGGCTTTGAACGTCCATCCCTTGAACGCGAGCTGCTTGCGTATGGCAAGGATGTTCGCCCCGTGACTTGGATGCCGCAGCAAGGGATCCTTGGTCGCGTCTGGCCCGGCTCCTCCCGCAGGAGCAAGGGGCTGTGCGTGAGCTCACTCAACGAATCAATGCCTATGGCTCACCTCGTTCGGGATATCCTCATCGAAATGCCTCGTGTCGTCATCGCCTTGCAGATCGGGCTGGTACGGCGCCTGCGTCTTGTGCAGGTCTGTCAAGTCAGCCCACGACACCATCGCACGGACCGGTCACCCACTGTCCCAACTGATCCCATCAAACCAGGGATGCCGCTTGATGTCCTCGGCGCCATCCCGCCCAAAGCCGACGAACCCGCTGGCTCCCTTCAATGTGCCGCCCGTTCGGGTAGACAGCACAGACAGCTGAGCGGGACTCGATCCAAGACGGTCCTCCGGCTCGCAGAGCAAGCGCGTCATCAGGTCCAAGCACTGGGGCGTTAAGCGAGGTCGGGGCGGAAACTTGAGCGTCGCCTTCCAATTCAAGCTATGATGAGCGGCCCGCTTGGGCGATCCGGATTCGTCGTGGTGCCCACTCACATCTTCTGCCGTGTGACGTGTCGCGAGCTGCTGACGAACGGCGGGTACCCATAGAGCGACTCATACACTGCTGTCAGTCTGTGGATATGGTCCGTCACGCTTCACGCACTGATCACACCCAGACTCCACCAGTCGCACCCGAAACCATAGCCGGCTCCGCGGATGACTTCGGGAGCTGTACATCAGCACAGACCTTGCCAACGCCGCTTTCCTCACCCATATACGAATTAGTCCTGTGGGTGAGCCAACAACATTCTGCACACCTCGCCCACACAGACTCACCCGCAAACCGAGTATGCCAGCTTCTTCCGGTTTTTGTCTCTCCACGTCAACACCCCTTTACCCTCTTCGAGCCATTCCTTGCCCATGATCCGCTCCACCTCGTCCTTCTTCATCCGCCTTGTCTTCCCGCCAGCAGTAGCCCCTCCCACCTCCAGATCAATGCCATGTTTCTTCAGCAGGGCCTGCCTCTGTGCCTCATAGTAGTTCGTATCGTGCGCCCAGTGCAGATCCGTCGCTAGACCGAAGTCAGACACCTTCAAGTGACCCTCCGGGTCGAACAGGAAGTTGTCGGGCTTGATGTCACGGTGGGCATAACCTAGAGCATGCGTCTCCTGCAGTGCGAGGATCATCTCTGCCACGTAGAACTTGGTCATGCCCTCGTTGAACGTGTCCCGCTCGACGAGGAGGTTGAGCAGGTCGCCTCCGCCCATGAATTCCAGCACGAGGTACAGGTGGTCCATGTCCTGGAAAGCGTAGAAGAGTTTGACAATACGGGACGGGGATGCGCCGTCGTCGGGTGATATCGCCTGTGAGGCGGCGGCCGCAAGCAGATCCTTCTCCGCTTTGACATGGCCCTCTTGGGACTTCCGGAGCATGCTGCAGTCAGCGTGCACAGCCTCGAACCGACCAACAGACTTACTCTGCCTTGCGCAGCTGCTTGATAGCAACAAGGCGTCCGCTCTGCCTCTCCCGCGCGATGCGCACGACGCCAAATGCCCCGTGCCCGATGACCCGGCCCATCTCGAACGACTTGGCGTCCACCTTCCGCCGCCTCTCCCGTAGAATCATGTTCTCCTCCTTGGTGAGCTCGTCCCGCCGGGCCTGCTTCTCCGCATCTGACATATACCGGTTCTCAGGCAGTCCAAACGAGGTCTCAAGGTGTGCGAGCCGACGCGCGCGGTTAAGCACGTAGTTGCCCGCGTGTGGGGTGGCATGAGCGTGCACGGCCGGAGCGCGCAGCAGAGAATGGTAGTACTGCTCGAAGAAGAGGGCGATTGACATGGCTTTCTCGAGAGTCTCGAGCGAGGGCTTGACCACTCGGAAAGGCACCGTGTTGGAGGTCATCTCGGTGGGCGACGCCGAAGGTGGAGTGCTTGATTTGCGCTTGACAGATGTGGGCCGCGATTGCTTGGCGCCGCCGTTCTTCATCTCCTGATTGTTCTCAGCCAGCTCGGAGGCGTCGATCGCGGAGATGGGAGGCACCGACTTCTTCTTGATTACTAGTGGAGCCGTCCTTTTGGCGGGCAGCCCTGCCTTGGGCGTCTCTTGACCAGATCGCGTTTGCACCACAGTCGCGATGCTCTCGACTGACTGCAGCGGCCCCGCGCTAGAAGGAGGGGTTGCGAAAGGGTTCACCAGCGGGCTGACGGGCGGGGAGGTTGCGGTACTCGACCCCGATGGGACAGCACCGTCAAAGTAACCCGCCGAGTAGTTGGCGATAAGGTTGGGCGTGGACGCTCCCGCAAGCAGAGGGGATATGGAAGATCCCCGACCGGTGAGCTTGGACTGATGCACGCTTGGCCCACTGCCCGGAGATGTCGGGGACAGAGTGGTGTTGGTTGTGGAGTAGATCGACGATGGGAGTCCGTTGACAACGTGCAGCTGGCCCGGAGGCGGGCTGGTATCAGCGACTGTGGCTCGAAGACGCGAGGTAGAACGGACAGTTGCGGGTATCCAGGTCCTGATTTCCTCGTTCGAGCCGTGGCTTCGACCACAGCTGCCACAGCTCTTGCTTGCTGTTCCCGCGCTCGAGCTTTGACCAGATCCTTAATGGGGTCTGCCCAGGTGGGATCTGCCCATTAGCTCACCGGATCACCTTAACACTCACCTCCGCTCTTGTAGTCTGTACCCTCGAGCGACCACCGCAGGAGCAGCTCGGTCGCTTCTTCATACGTCGAGGCGTGGAAAATATGCCTTGCATCAGATATCTTCAGGAAAGCACTTCGCCTGCTCACCTGAAATCCATCGGCGGACCGATTAATCGCTTGTCCACCTTCCGTCTCCTCAGCTCCCCTGCCACCGCGGCCCGCCCTCCTCGGGCCATACCTCCAGCTTTGCCACCCCTTACGGCTGGTGATCCTCGACCTGGAAGACCTGTCGGACTTGGCGCGTTCGGGTCCATGCTGTCCTTGGCGGGGTTGCGCTCATACGGCACGCCGATCATGCTCCAGTCATCGCTTGCGAGCCGTGCGGGCTGATACCCCGCCCAGAGCCGTGATTGAGTCGCGATACGTGATGGCGTCAAGGCAATTAGGGAGGCGAGGTCGACAAAGCCAGAGTGAAGGAGGTGCGAACGGCCCGGCTTGGTTGTCATTGTCGTTCAAGTCGCCGAGTAGGGTGTGAGGGAGCAAGATGCGATGCTGCCCGTTTACAAGGTCGCACTAGAGCAAGATCTGTGCCTCAGTTTTTGATGCTCGCGAGAGGATGTTGTTGCGAAGTGGGGGAAGCGATTGCAATCCCAGCCGGGCACGAGACCAGCCTAAGTCGTGGGATGGGACCAAACACTCACCGCTCGGCTGTTCGTATGTCTACACCTCGTCGTCCGTGGACGAAGTCCAAGCACTCGCATCTGGTCTTAAGTAGTCACCCCTTTGATTGGCCACCCCACTATGCTGTATCACTCGGACGAAGCGCCGCAGGAAGGGCACGATGCGCATGACACGCACGCTAGGTACCATCAGTGAAACGACCGTGCCCGAACCGCCTTGGCCCTTCCTTCCGTTGTCCGCACACATCGAGAAGAGCCATGACGTCTCGCCTTGTTCTTTCGAGTTGGACCATGATGGGTGCGTGTTTGGCTTTGCGCTGCATGTGTCATGCGTGTCAGACTACCCGCGAGCTTGATGCGTGTGATGCCTGGGCATCAACAGGTCGATCACCGCTCCGGACCAGGACGTCGCCGAGGTATGGGCATCACGTGACCGGCTTACCATTTGCCGAGAGAGATTAGCATGTGAGCACTCATTAGCGGTGCATTAGGGTCGAGCTCGTAAACCGAGCTAGCAGATCCTAATGCCACGAGCCCGCCGAGGCAGCTGGCCATCCGCCGGACATCCCCCCCCGTGTACTTGCTGTAAGCGTCGAAGATCTGGGCAAACGCTCCGTCTGATGCTTACACCGGAAGATACAATGACGCTCCATGGGCGATTGTGTCCATGCTTCAGGCCCCGCCTGAGAAGCCGGCAACGGTCAATCGCCCGCCGCACATACCCGAACGAAGTCATCGCACCATCTTACGCCTTATCTAACCATAATCTTGGCACTAACCGCAATTCAGCTCAATGTCAATTTTGGACCACGGCTCACTCTTGCGTGCTTGGCTCACCCAGGACCCGAACAAGAGGCCGATATCGCCCTTCGGGGATTTCGCCCCACGGACAAATGAATATATTGCGATGGACACCGGAACCGCCGTGTACGCACTCTTGCGCCTCTCGCCATGCTCGCTCTCCGGGCATGTACGACCATCTGACGCCATTGCTGATCTACTTGACGTGCTGGAATTTTCGGGTCGCTGACATTGCTCGGGGCAGAGTATATATCCGAGAGGTCGTGAGGGATGGTACCGGGCCCAACTAACAGCTACCACGATGAGCGGCATCGCTACAGACAAAGAGGTAGTCAACGTGCCGGTGTTGATCGCCGATACACCGGTGAAGCGTTCGTGGAAGTCCTATGTATGGTCAAGTACGCCGTCCGCAGCGTGTGATGGCCGATACTGACCTGCAGGCTTCGATGTCCCGAAGGAAGAGGCGAGGTTCCTCACCAAGCTTGACCTGACCCTCATCTCGTCGGCCGCCTTGGGAGTCATGATCCGATACCTAGACCAGTGAGTGTGCAGGCACAAAAGTGGACAGTACCTGTCATTGCTTCAAGCAACGGAAGATAATGCACTCCGGACGACCAGGACTGATATCAGGGTCAACATCAACAATGCCTTCAATAGCGGCATGAAGGAGTCGCTGAACATGTACGGCAACGAACTCAACTACGCAAACGCTCTCTGGTCCGCCGCGTATGTACTCGGCCAAATCCCGAGCAACCTGCTCCTGACTCGGGTGAGTTGGCAACACCAAATTCACCGATCCGCCTCGCTGACATGCAGGTCAAAGCACCTTACTACATTGCGTTCATCGAGTTTGCATGGTCCGTCCTCACCTTCGCGACCGCGTCGGTCAAGAATGTGCACACGCTATATGCCTTACGCTTCTTGTAAGTGATCTGATGCGGCTTGTCGATAATCAGCTGACTTGCAGCGTCGGTCTATTCGAAGCCGGCCACTTTCCAGCGGTCATGTATGTTTGCTCGAGCTACTACAAGCCTCACGAGCTCGCTCGACGAAACACCATCATCCAGGTGTTCACTCAAGTCGGGCCCTTTTTCTCCGGCTTTCTCATGTGAGCTGAGGTAGAAACCGGTGAGGCCTGACTGACAAATAGGGCCGCGGTCTTCGCAGGGCTTGACGGCAAGCACGGGCTAGAGGGCTGGAGGTGGATGTTTATGCAAGTCATACGTTGTCTCAACCCCAGGCGCGAGCTGACGACAGTGTGTGCGGCACCATCTCTGTCCCATGTGCGCTCTGGACGGTATTCGCTATGCCGGAGCTCCCCGCTCGTGCCAAGCCCAATTGGTGAGTCTGCCTTCGACATCGAGACCCTCAGCTCACAAGCAGGCTCTTCTCGGCTGAAGAGAATGAGCTTGCCCGAACGCGAATGCCCACGGAGGCCAAGATCTACACTGGCCTGTTCAAATGGCGGGACATTGTGAGGTGGCACAAGACCTGGCATGTCTGGCTGTGTGAGTCACGGCGTCCAGGCCTCGACGACGCTGACCGCAGTCCCGCTGTACTTCCTGTTCGCGGCGCAGCTGGGTCAGACCACCGGATCGATGATCTTCTGGGTCAAGAGCTATAATATCAAGGGGAAAGCCCCCGTGTTCTCCGTTGCGGCTATCAACATCATACCCTTGGGCGTAAGTGTATGCCACACGCGTTGCGCACCGAGCTGATCACAGATCAACGTCATTGTCATTGTCGGAGCTCTTACCGCTGCATGGGTTTCGGACGCCCTGCCCGGCTCGGCTCGTTGGCCCATTATGGCCTTTGCATCCACCATGGGCATCATCTTCCCTACGGCCCTCGCCGCCACGCCCGTCCACCCGACACACCGTGCTCAGCGCTGGGTGCTGTATTACCTCGCCGCATCGATGAACGTTGCTGCCGGTGTGTGCTGGACATTCGTAAACGAGACGAGCCGACACGACCCCGAGAAGCGCGCATACGTCGGGGCGATGATGAACGCCTTTGCATACATCTTCACCGCGTGGGTGCCTATCTTCACGTTCCCGACGTACAAGCAGCCGTACATCGTCACGGGCAACTATGTGAATGCCGGATTTGCTGCGGCGGCGTTGATCTTGGCGGTGCTCATTGGGTACCTGCACAATCGAGATGTCAAGAGGAAGGCAGTGCAGGAGCAGCCTTCGTTGCGGGACGAGGAGACGAGCAGCGCGGAGCAGGAGAAGATCTAGGCGTCGTATATAGCTGCTTGATCATTATAGCCATGATAGCTTATCCGGAACAGCGGGATTGACGAATGCATGTCACAGTTGTGCGAGTCGCAGGGCTTCCGGTGTCACACTCACCGGAAACGGCCCAGAGCTCCAGCTATTGTTCTGCCATGGCCTTCGGACGTCAAAGCCGAAGAGCTCAAACGGCTCGAACCGAGTCGTGTGCCGGAAGGCGACCGGTTCCACGCCCAGCTCACAATTTCCGGAAGCCTCGCCGAAGGGAGCAGGCTTCTCAAGCACCGGTTGCTACGGCCGCCAGAAAAGAAGAGTCATCTCAGTGAGCGTTTCACCCGGCGACCGGTGCCGGAGTACGCAAGCGCGCCGCCGGTCTCGCCGGATCGCTTGCCGCATAGCCAGAATACCCAAGCATCGGATATCGTCCGCTGACGTCTCTTTTCCTGCTATTTTGGGCCCCCGAAGCGTCTGGGCAGGTCCACATGCCGCGGTCGACGCCGGGCTCGGGAGGCTCAGCAGAGGGAGAAGACAGACGGGAACAGGGGCGCCGCCGGTAACCCTAAGATGGACCCTGGAGCCATGCTTCAATTTTCCAGCGTACAAGCGCGTAAACCCGAGGGGCCGCCTGGTTGTCCGCTACACATCGCGGGCCATCACGGAACAGGGATACAAGTCGCGAATGCGCGTGCAGCCAAGCCCCGCGTCAGGCCGAGGATTCGTGTTTCCAGTTTTCTGTCTGTACGGCGGGGTCGGTCCGGAGGTTTGGGATGTCTCCAGACGAGATATATAGCCCCCAGATCGGGCCCGGATTCGGTGATCCACCTCCACGCAGACTCAATTATACGACATGGCGGCTCCGCACGACGAGATCACGACAGCTCAGGAGAGCAAGAGAGAGAATGCGTTTCAGCATGATGAGGAGACGTTCAACGAGAAGCCGCATGCGGTCCAGCCGACTGGCGGAGACATCGGCGCACAGTGGTTGGCGCAGTACGAGGGCGAGCGACCGCAGTTGACTGACAAGGACTCCGAGTCGGTGCGAAAGACTGTGAGTGCGCTGCGATTGTTCATGCAATTAAGGCTGATGTGGTAGATTGACACGTTTCTCATGCCGGTGTGCTTCTACATCTACTTCTGCCAGCAACTCGACAAGTCGTCCATCTCCTTTGGCGCCGTCTTCGGCCTCAAGACCGATGCCCACCTTGAGTGAGCAAAGGGCAGCTTACTATGGAGAACATCGCTGACTATCAGGGGATCAGAGTACTCGTGGCTCGCATCTATAGTCTACTTTGCTCAGCTTGTCTTCCAGCCTTGTCAGTCACCTGCCGGCTTGCCGCCAGCGTAGACTCTAATGTCCAGTGTCCGTCTGGGCGCTCGTCAGGCTGCCGGTCAATTGGTGGATCATCGCTTGCTTTTTCGGCTGGGGCGCATCGTGCATGATCTGCGCGGCCTTCACCTCCTTTGCCCCCTTGCTCGTGTTCCGATTCATTCTCGGCGCCTGTGAGGCCTCGATCTCGCCCTCGATGTTGATCATCGTCTCGATGTGGTGGACCCGACGGGAGCAGCCCTTGCGAAACAAGTGAGTCGCGCGGTACATACATTGTAGTCCCTGGGCTAACCAGCAGCATCTGGTACTCGGCAAACGGTATTGCTCTGATTCTTGGATCGCTGTTGGCGTACGGCCTCGCCCACATCAAGAACACCGCGCTGTACACCTACCAATGGATCTTCTTGGTCTCTGGTCTGATGTAAGCCGAACCCATTCCACGCGCAAACCCTGTTGACAATCAGCGCCGTCGTCCTCGTGATCCCCACATGCTTCATCCTGCCAAGCCACCCGACCAGGGCGCGCTTCCTCTCCGACGAGAAGAAGTACTTTGCTCTTGAGCGAATCAGGCTCAACAACACCGGAACTCAGAACACCGGTGGGTTCCACCGGTTCCCTTGGGTCCAAAGCTGACGGGCAGAGTTCAAGTGGAGCCAGGTCAGGGAGTGCTTCACCGACCCGAAGACGTACGGATGGATGCTCATGGTCTTCTGCATCAGTGTCGTCAGCGGTGGCATCTCCGCTTTCGGACGTGAGTTCACAGATCTGTGCTCGACGAGGACAGAGCTCACGCGCAGCTCTTATTCTCGGCGGTTTTGGTCTGAGCAAGTTCCAGACGATCCTGTATAACATGATCCCCGGAGCGATTGGTATCGTCGCCAACATCATCACCGCCTACCTCGTGACCATCACCTCGCGAAAGTCGCCCGTGCTCATCGGCGTCTGCGTCTTCCCCGTCGCGGCCGCCGCAGCCATGTACGCCATGCCCCGGGGCGTCGAGTACAGGCAGAGCCTGCTCGCCGTGTACTTCATCCTCCAGGTGTACCAGTCCATCACCCCGGTCGTCTTCTCCTGGGCGTTCGCCAACACCGCCGGTCACACCAAGAAGACCGCCACGACCGGATGCCTGTACATCGGACTCTGCGTCGGCAACATCGTCGGCCCCCAGCTGTACCTCGAGAAGGAGAAGCCGTACTACCACACCGGTCTCACCGGCAACCTCGTCTTCCTGTGTATCCTCGCCGGCACAGTCATCGCGCAGGCGGCATACCTGCACTACCTCAACATCCAGAACGCCAAGCGACGAAAGGCTGCCGGCAAGGCCGGACCGGCCATTGACTATTCGCTCGTGCATAGCTCCAAGTGGGCGGAGATGCGGGCAAAGGACGCTGCGGCGAGGGCGCAGCTCGGCCACATTGAGCACTTTAACGACAAGGCCTTTGACGACATGACCGACAGGCAGAACGACGACTTTGTCTTCTGTCTTTAGAGAACTCCTGTAACACGTAGCATGCATTCTGTCTGAAATCACGTCGGTGTGAAGATTTACGTGTAGCATATGCTCCCACTGCTGCCCTGTGGGATACTTGTCGGCTGTGTTCCGGGAAGAGCCATGACGAGGTGGCAAGCGCGAGGTCTTACTGGTGCTTGAATCCGCTTCCTGTTTCGCGCACAAGGATCTACACTCTGCTAGCTCCCACTCCCAAAGTCACCTCTGAGCATACACCGGTAGCCCTCTGGTCATGCTTGAGCACGCAGTGACTCGAATGGTGTGACAAGTCTCACCCCCGCTAGTGGCGACCTGCAGCCGCAGCGGCCATGACCGCCTCGTAAACAAGCTCCCGAAGTTCTGCCCAAAAGTTCTGAGACTCATCATCTCAGCGCCAGGCTGTCAGAGCGTTATGCATCGTACTATCCGATCACTTCCCACTCTTTCCCGCTCCATTTCAACCTTGAGCATCATGACGACCGAAGCATCAGCTCCCCGAGCCGCAGGAAGCAACAAGTTCCCGCGTCGTAATAGGCAGCAGCTCTCGCCGCGGCAACCCAAGGCCGTCCCGGCCGCAGCGGCGGCTCCAGGGATCCAGTCCCGGTCGTTCAGCTCAACGCCCGTCAACCCCGCTACATCTACGACCCGCTTCTCTGAGATCCCGGGGCTGAACTCCGAGCTGCTCAAGGCGATCCCGTACGAGTTCTGTACCGATGTGCGTTGAGAGATGACGTGATGCTCCCCACATGGCGCTTACACCAGGTCCAAGCGGCGACGCTCCCGGTCATCCTGGCCAACAACGACGTCCTCGCGCAGGCCAAGACGGGAACGGGCAAGACGTTGGGCTTCCTCGTGCCGGCCATCCAGCACATGCTCGCCGCGCCGTACCCCGCTCAGGGCAAAGTCTCCATCTTCGTCCTGTCGCCTACGCGTGAGCTGGCGCAGCAGATCGCCAAGGAGGCGTCGGGCATCCTTGCCAAGCTCGGCGCGAACAAATACACCGTGCAGACCGTCGTGGGTGGCACGAACATGAACACGGACGTCAAGAGCTTGCTGGGCAAGCGGGTGGACATCCTGGTGGCTACGCCTGGACGGGTGATTGATCTGCTGGAGAATGGGCCGTTGAGGCAGAACCTCTCGCAATTGAGTGGGTGCAGATCGATGGCGTGTAAGAATACGTAGCTGATTGCAGAAACGCTCGTGCTTGACGAGGCTGACAGGCTGCTCGATCAGGGATTCAGGAGGGATCTGGTCAAGATCATTGAGGCGCTGCCGAGCCCTGCTCAATCGCCCCGTCAGACGCTGCTCTTCTCCGCTACGATCCCCGGAGAGGTTCACTCGGTACATCCGATCGATGACGGAATGATCTCGGAGCTGACGACAGATTGCATCGCTCGCCCTCAAGCCCAACCACAAGTTTATCTCTACCCTGTCGGACGAGGATCAGAACGTGCACGAGCACGTCAAGCAGGAGCTGGTCGTTGTACCGCTGGAGGAGTCGCTCCCGGCCACTTACGCCGCTATCAAGCGGGAGCAGGCCAAGAGCCCCAAGGACTTCAAAGGTGAGTGCTCGTTGGTGTCGGCATTTGCCGAGCTTACCCGCAGTGATCGTCTTCCTTCCGACTGCTCGATCCGCCGGCCTCTTCTACTCGGTCTTTGACGAGATCAAGTCGTTCCCGTGCTTCGAGATCCACTCGCGGATGTCGCAGAGCAAGCGAGAGAAGTCTACCGAGCAGTTCAGGCAGGTGGCCAACGGTGTTTTGTTCTCCTCGGACGTGACTGCGCGAGGTATCGACATCAAGGGTGTCACGGCGGTCATTCAGGCTGGTGCTCCGTCCAACGCTGAGCAGTGTGAGTGCAATCGCTTATCTTGAAGCTTCGTGAACTCATCGCAGACATCCACCGACTCGGCCGAACAGCGCGAGCCGGGGCCGAGGGCCACGGTGTCCTCATTCTTAGCCCGTTCGAGCAATTCTTCCTGCACGACAAGACGATCCGTGATCTCACCCTCCACACCATCCCGGCCGGCTCGTCGGACGAGATCGCAGATGCGACGAACAAGGTCAACCAGGCGATGGACCGTCTCCCCGATGACGCCAAGTCGCAGGCTTACGGCGCATGGTTGGGATACTACAAGGCGTTCCTGAAGAGCATGAAGTGGTCACCCGCGGACCTCGTGCAGAATGCGAATGCTTTTGCGCGGGACGTGCTGCGGTACGGACCCGAGCCGCCCGGTATGCTCGCCAAGACGATTGGCAAGATGGGTCTGAAGGGCGTGCCTGGTCTGCGTATCGTCAAGGAGCTCGAGGGGCAGGCGGGCAAGGCCCAGCAGGGCGGCCGGGGACAGGGTCAGCAAGGACGGGCAGCCCAGGCGCCGCGGGAGAATGGTTTCGGGCAGGTCACCCCTGGAGGTGGCTTCGCTAGAGGTGGTGGCGGAGGCGGTCGAGGAGGAGCTGGACGAGGTGGCGGAGGACGAGGTGGTGCTGGTGGAGGACGCGGCAGGGGAGGAGCTCGAGGTGGCCGAGGTGGATTTGGCGGCTCGGCTTAGCATTCTTGGACAGGAAGGCAGGTTGGAAGAATACTAGACTGAATTTGTAGAGAGCTTTCACGGCATCGTTACGCTCACGCCTAGACGTCATGATCATGCACGATTGGATTGGACCTCATGCCGCGGTGTATAGCTAAGCAGTGCATAGCATGTCCATTATAATCCTCCAGATCTAAGTCTATACTTCTGATTCTCCGGCTGAAGGCAATTATGCCCACTTGCCAAGCACGCTCATGGCGATCATGCCGACCACCAACGACGCGAGCGCGACGAGGATCTTCATTGGCCGGGCGTTCCTGAGCGGGCCCTCGGTAAAGTCGCCTGAGAGCAGCTTGAACGCCGTGTACAGCAAGATGCCGGCCGAGATCGAGTTGAGGATACCGACTGACAGCAGGGACGCCTTGCCGTTCTGCGAGAACGACTTGCGCACTCCGATACCGATGGCGATACCGATGGGGGTGATGAGCGTGAATGCCGCGGCCATGACGAGCGATCGGACCTTGGAGATCCACGTGAGGACGGCGATTCGTGCGCCGAGGGCGAGACCCTCGAAGATCTGGTGGAAGATGATGACGATGAAGAGGGTCGTCCAGCCATTTCCGGACCCCGCGCCGAGCGTCACACCAATCATGATTGAGTGGAAGAGAATGCCCGCCTCGAGCAGGAGCACCTGCCAGTTTTGCTCCGCGGCGAACATGGCGTCGACGTGATGCCCGTGTCCGTCATCGATGATGTGCGCGTGGTCGTGTTCCGCCTGCGGGCTGCCCGGTGCGGAGGGCGATGCGTTCTTCTCGCCCCGGTCGCCGTTGGGCAAGTGCGAGCCCGAGTGTGTCTTGTGCACGATGCGCGCGCCGACCAAGTCGAACAGAAAGGTGATGAATGCCGCGGCGAGCGAGATCGCCGGCGCAGTCGCCTCGTACGACATGTGGCCGACACATTCGTTCTGGAACATGACGAAGCCGTGGAACAAGAGGTGAATGAAAGCCGTGGACAGGATAATGCCCGTTCCGAAGTGTCGCGCGACGAAAAAGACATTGCCCCACAGGCCAGTGCCCTTGCCGAAGTCGGCGGCCGAGTTGTGGTTGAGCGTGCGCTCGCTGTCACTGTCGGAGCGGGTCTTGCGGAACCACGCGGAAATGATGGGCAGGAGGACACCGAGTCCGGACGTGATGAGGACGATGAAAACGGCAGCGATATGCAGGGGCATGTTGTAGCCCTCGAGCAAGATCCGGCCACAGGCGAGATCGGCGGCTGAGCAGTCTCCGTGACTACCGTCAGCGGGGCCTCTCCGACAATAGAATGCAACCTACGTGTGTCCAACATGGATGATGCACTCGCCAGTGTCACCGGCTGATTGAGCCTCTTGTAGTTCGGCCGAGCTGTCGAAGCAGTCCCAGTGGTCCTCGTCTGATGTCAGCGTGGCAGTGAAGCGCGTTTGATTACTCACGGGCCATGCAGTAAGCGCTCTCGGTAGGAGACGGGGTGGTGGGGTAGGCCCCTGTTGCCGTCGGCGTGTATCCGGGTGCAGGTCCCTCGCAATGGTAGTGGTCGCCGTGCAAGCTGCAACCGACGCTTTCGGTGGGGGGAGCGAGCACGCCAGACGATACCGAAGTCGGCTCGTAGCCCGCTGCGGGTCCTTCACAGTGGTAGTGGTCACCGTGGAGCGAGCAGCCGACGCTCTCGGTGGGTGGAGCTGGCACACCCGAGGCCGTCGTCGGCGTGCCTGCGATGGCGGTCGAAGCTCGAGGGGCAGCAGATGATGCCCTCGAGGCCGTGCCGCTAGTGGTGGCTGGGCCGAATTGACCCAGCACAGCCGGGAGAGCCGCAAGCAGCGCGATGTTGCTGAAGGCGCGCATAGTGGATGATGGTCTTCTCGTCAAGAGAGACTTTTGCGATCAACGAAGAAAGGCGATGTCGAGGGATGGGCGGTTCGGAAGTCGCGATATATACCGCCGCTGACTGACTTTCGGCTCGGGAAAGAAACCTCGAGTAAGCTTGCTCCTGGTTAGGCTTCGCTTCGGGCAGATCTTCAGGCCGCTTCGCCGACCAAAATGAGTACCACGAGGCTGTCTGAGTGGAGTGTGAGAAGCCCAAGAGCTTGGTAGGCGGCATGAAATTTTGCATCGCAGAGACAAAGATGCGAGGTGTGGAAGATGTCCTCGTGCTTGAAGTCTTGGCATCACCGCTCTTGGCATTTGTCCTCGTTGGATCAGTGTTCCGCCAGAGTCGATCCGCAGCGGAGACGACAGCCGGAGCCCGATCAAAGTGAATCATACGGAGGGTAAGTCAGACTGGACCAGGGGAGGGTGGACAATGGAGGGAAAAGAGTACCCCGCCGGCTTGCTTGGCAACGACAGACGAGCCATTGAATCTCAGGGCGAAGCATTGTTATCGAGTACCCGACTGATTCTTTGATGCGTGCCTGACCCACTTTTTAGCGCCATCCACCGGCTCCGATTCGCCACTCGATCAATGTGCCCCTAGTGTATGGCCGTCACCCTCCCGTCTGTCCGGTCCGATCTCCTTGCACCTCGGACTCTCGCTTGCGTCGACAGATTTGGAGCCGCACCGACGAAGGACCGACATGAGAAAAAGATCTTCGGACATGAGAGACAGGGTGCATCACAAACGAGGCGAACTAATTCTGGTACTCGCCTTGACCCGGCCCGTGTACCAAAGTCAGCGAGGACTCTTGGCAAAAGGTCTCCCGCCTCCCCTCGTTCCTGCCTCCACTATGCCGCGACCGGTCATGGAAGTAATGTTCCGCGTTGATCGAGATTCGACCGAGTTCAAAGTCAGCTGAGAAGGTATATAATCACAAGCCTCGTGGGCTCTTCATTCCTCATCCACCTTCTCAAAGCCTACCAGCCCACCCTTTCCTCCATACCAAAAGACGAAAATGATTGCCGGACTCACTTCTGTCGCGCTCCTCGCCGCTGGCGCCATCGCCTCGCCTATCAACCTCGCCTCCACTTTCGAGAAGCGAGAGCTCGACGCGTACACCTCGGATGTGACCATCCACGAGAGCTGTAACGCTACCCAGCGACGATTCCTCGAGCGGGCCCTTGCGTGAGTTGCTATGATCACAATCGCCAGCGTGCTGACCCCAGCGACACTTACGAGGTCGCTTCGTTCGCGCAAGAGTACGTCGTCAAGAACGGCCCGCAGGACCCGGTCTTCCAGCTCTGGTTCGGCAACGCCACCGACTCGTACTCCAAGGTCCTCGGCGTGTGGGAGTCGCTCCTCACCTCGAACAAGGAGGGCGTGCTCCTGCGATGTGACAACCCGGACGGCAACTGTCAGTTCGCCGGATGGAGGGGCCACTGGCGAGGCGACAACGGTACCTCCGAGACGGTCATCTGCGACGCCTCGTACACCGACCGGCAGTTCAACACGGCGTTCTGCGCGTACGGCTACGAGCTCGCCTCGGTCAAGCCCCAGCTGTACTGGTCCGTCGACCTGATCCACCGACTGTTCCACGTCCCGCAGATTACCAACGGGCTCGTCGACCACTTGTGAGTGACCATTGGGCCAAGAGACCCCTCACGCTGACAACAGCGCGGACACCGTTGACGAGGTCGTCGAGCTTGCGGCGCACAACGGCTCGTACGCCGCCATCGACTCAAACGCCCTTCAGTACTTTGCCGCTCGTGAGTGCTTCGCCCATTTTCCAGAGAATGTGCTCTAACCCGCAGACGTCTACGCCAAGGAGGTCGCCCAGGGAGGAGATGCCTGCATCGGCACCATCGAGCACGGCCACCACTCCGAGTCGACCGACTCGCACTCGCACGGGGACGCCTCGTCGTCTGCTGCCGCCTCCGCCACCTCCGCCGCCCCGGCCGCCACCTCGGCTGCGGCCCAGGACTGCCACACCCACGCCGACGGCACGCTCCACTGTGTCTAAGCGCATCAACACAGGCGTACATTCGCTGGGATCCCAGGAGAACAGGTCAGAAGTATAATGAACCAAAAAGACTGGTAGACAGTCGCACATTCAAGGAGGGTATATAGAGGATCACCTTCTTTTGCAGCATGCACATTATAATGGTCCAAGCACTTCGAATTTTCCCGATCGCGTCCAGAATATACTTCGTTCGAGCAACCGAGCTTGAGCAGCAGGTCGGCGGCAAGCTAGGGAGGCTGTCAGCTGGTACGGCGTGTTCAACTCTCAGCGGATAAGCATCCCTCTAAGCTAGGCGCTGGAACCGATGAGACTGGGTTTTTCAACACCTCAAAGATGACGCGCATTCCCACGGCTTATCCTTCGGAGACGCGGCGGGGCGGTGCACCGATTTGGACGAGCAGGTCAGAGCTTGTTCCGTCAGCGGTCTCAAGAGACCAACATCAGCGTTCTCAATGGACCAAGACGAGCATGGTCGAGCTCCACTGCGAGGCCGGCCTCTTTCTACACAGCATAGCTGAATATGGTGCATAAACCCGATTCCCTTCGGTAGAGCCTTTTAGTGGTGGAACTGCCATCAGCGCTGATCCACTTGACTTCCCCGGCGCAACTTACCAATCGCAGATCCGTGTGGATGTAGACCAGACCCGCCTCATCCGCCGCCTTGATGCACTCGGCATCCATGATACTTCCGCTGGCGGCCGCGATGAATCCGGCTCCGCTCCTCTTGGCCCGGTGGACGTTGTCCGGGAAGGGGAAGAAGGCATCACTGGAGCAGACCACGCCGGTGAGCTGCTTCATGTGCGCCTCCTTCTCCTCGGCGGTCAACGCCTCCGGGACCGTCTCGAACAAGCTCTCCCACTGCGCTCGCTCGCCGCCCTCAGCAGTGAACGCCTGGCCAGTGACGAACAGGTCGATAGCGTTGGCCTTGTCGGCTCGCTTGGTGCCCTTCTTGAACGGCAGGTCGAGCACTCGCGGGTGGTGGCGCAACCACCAGTTGTCGGCCTTGTCGCCGGCGAGACGGGTGCAGTGGATACGCGATTGCTGGCCCGCACCGAGACCGATGACGGTGCCGTTCAGGGCGTAGCAGACCGAGTTGGACTGCGTGTACTTGAGCGCAAGCGTAGCGACAATCAGGTCGGTGACCGTCTTGTCGGGCACCTGGTGTGAGCAAAGTGATCTATGTTGCGCCGATACACACCTCCTTGTTCTGGGTGACGACGTTCTTGAAAAGCCCGGCGTCGATCTTGATGTCGTTGCGGCGCTGCTGCAGCGAGATGCCGTAGACCTGGCGCGTCTCAATGTCGGACGGCTCGTACTCGGGGTCCATCTGCAAGACGCAGTACTTTCCGCCCTTCTTCTTCTTAAGGATCTCGAGAGCGGCGTCGTCGTAGCCGGGAGCGATGACACCGTCGGACACTTCTCGCGAGATGATCTTGGCGGTCTGCGCGTCGACAGTGTGGGAGAGAGCGATGAAGTCGCCAAACGACGACATTCGGTCGGCACCTGCTGTCAGTGCGAGCCATTGCAGCCGGACCTACCTCGAGCTCGGGCGTAAGCGCAGGCAAGCGGCGACAGGTCCTTGAGGTCCTCGACACCAAAGACCTTGGCCTCTCGCTCGTCGAGCGGGAGACCAACGGCGGCACCGGCGGGCGAGACGTGCTTGAAAGAAGCCGCAGCCGGGATCTGGAGCGCAGCAGCAAGCTCCTTGACGAGAGCCCACGAGTTGAGCGCATCGAGCAGGTTGATGTATCCGGGGCTTCCAGACACGACTGTGTGTCAGTGCTTGCCCGTCGCATCTCTCAGGTCTCCCGGCTCACCAGTGATGGGCATCTCGCCGTTCTCAACAAACGCCTGGGCGGGCTTCTGGTGCGGGTTGGCACCGTATCGCAGCGGCAGGCGCTGGTAAGCGACACCGGCAGCGGCCTTGCTCTCGGCCGGGGTGTCCAGGCTCGAGTACTGCTTACGGAAGTAGTCGCTGATGGCCTGGTCGTACGCCGCAGTCTGCTCGAACGCCTTCAGGGCGAGTCCTCGTCGGGTCTCCTCGGAGACGGAGCCCTTGGCCTTGAGCTCGGAGACGACCGCGTTGTAGTCGGTCGGCGAGCAGACGATGGACGTTCGGCCGTGGTTCTTGGCTCCGGCTCGGAGGAGAGTGACACCACCGATGTCAATCTCCTCGATGGCGCCGGCGAGGGTGCAGTCGGGCTTCTGCGTCTGCAGGACGAAGGGGTACAGGTTGCAAACGATCAGGGAGATGGGGGCGATGCCGTTGGCCTCGAGGTCGGCGAGGTCGGAGGGGATATCCCGGGAGAGGATTCCTGAGGTGAGCCCAGTTCAAGTGTTCGGCGCCAAGAATGGGCCGAGGTGGGTGGGCGGGGCGTGTGGCAATTGATGGTGAAGGGCGAAAACGGGGCAGCGGCTCACCTCCGTGAACAGCGGGGTGCAAGGTCTTGACCCGTCCGCCGAGCATCTCCGGAGCCTTGGTGATCGACGAGACATCCCTGCAGGTTAGTCATTATGTGTTTGGGAGATCTCCGCAACGCACTCAATCTCGAGGCCAGCCTCTCGGATCAACTTGGCCGTTCCGCCAGATCCGAGGAGTCGGAAGCCGAGAGCCTTGAGCTCCTTGGCAAACGGCAAGAGGTCCGTCTTGTCGTAGACGGACAGGAGGGCTGAGTGTGAGTACATGTACTTGCGTTCTGTCCAGCCTACTGACCGATAGGGGCGGTGGACATGGTGTGTATGGGGTGGTGTTTTTGAGAGGAGCAGTGGAGAGATATCCCGCCAACTTTTGTGGACCAGCTCCGGACTCACTCCTGTCTCGAGCTTGTGAGGCGGCGAGCTCCGATCGAGGGTTCAATGACCTCTTTTCCTGGGCATAGGGTTGTGCAAGGGGAGGTTGATACATTTGCTCCCGCCTACGAGCAGAGCTTCTCCAAGTCTTCGACCTGCATCGGCCTCGCCGAGACGAGGAGACTGCGGTGAGGAGGTGATATGCTATGCGCGCCCCGTTCTCGGAGCCTGCCCGATTTCTGTGCGACGGTCAAGGGCGATCCGCCCGCCAAGTCGCCTCGCTACGAGTTGCCTAAACGTCTCTGCCTGGGCAGCAGGCAGGCTGGAACGTGCTAGGGATCGCCCCTCGGGCGTCACAAACATGACTCGTCGCGCATCGCCAAATGTGATGCATGATAATGCTGCCTGGCCCAAAATGGCCAGCCCATGCGACTCCCCCAGACCCTCCCCTCAGAAACCCACCGTCTCTGCTCGACCACCTCTATTAAGCTACAACAGGTTGTCGTCGGTCTCCCCTCTGACCTCGCTCGCCTCGCTGCTCCCCCCTGCCCTCCTTGGACGGCGGCGCCTGGCCAGAGCTCTGCAGCGCGTACTGGATCGCCTGCGACCTGAACGCCAATCCCCTCGTCGTCTCGATGAGCGCCGCCGTGGGTGTCGTGTGCGGCCGCGAGATGTAGAGCATATTTGACTTCAAGTCAATCTTCGCCTCGACGCCGATCCGCGAATCCCTGATGAGGTTGACGATCCACTTCTCGCCCTCCTCCTCGCCCATGTTGAGCGTCTTCGACAGATCCTTGATGTCGATGCGCTGATGTATGCGGCAGAACACCTCGGACACGAGCCACCTCGCGTTCTCGACAAACGCGTCGGCAAAGCCAGACAGGAAGAAGTCGGATCGGACCACGCTCTCCGCAACGGCGAGACGCTCCTGCGCCTTGTCGAAGTCGAAGTCGGTGTACAAGTCCTTGAGGAAGGTCGTGACGGGGTCGGAGTACTGGTACTCCTCCATGTTGACGATCCGCGTGAGGTCCTTCAGGCGTCTTGTCGAGTTGTTAGCGGAGCGGGAGAGGATGGCTGCCGCGACGAGGTATCGGAGCAAGTGGGGGCACGACGTCTGGATCGTGTTGAGGTATGCGGGGGAAAGGAACATGTCGAGCAGGGCCTGCGATCCGTCCTCCAGGTTGAAGTAGACGAACAGCGACCAATGCAGAAGCCACGCTCGCGCCTGCAATTGCGATAATGGTTGCGCCGACGAGTCGATGATATCCCGCAGGTCCTTGACCTCGGACGCGGCGGCCTCCCATTCTCCGGACAAGATGTTGGATGCGAGTTTACCCCAGTGGGCTGAGACGTTGAGGTCGTAAGAGGGAGAGAAGAGCAAGAAGTGGTACAGGAAGTTGGCAGCGTCGGCGTACGCGCCCAGCGTATATTGGTACTGGCCAAAGTGGTACAGCGCGTTGATCTGGTCCAGCGTGATCTGCCGTGAGACAGGAGCTCCAAGCCGGCTGACGTTCCACTCACGTTGTACTCGGACTTCAACATCTCCAGGTTCTTATCCCTGTCCGACCCGCTCCTCAGCTTCGCAACCGCCTCCGGGTCCTCAATCACCGAGATGACCGCCTGCGCTCGCTCCTGCAGCGACTTGAACTTGACCGTGGCATCCTCCCTCAACTTTGCGAAATCCGGCTTCGACTCGACTCCCGCCTGCTCGTGCAAGTGCTCGACGTAGTCGACCATGTTCGTTCCGGCCACGAGATCATATCTGCGGTCAGCCGTGTCCTTGCCAAGCTGAAGTCGACGCACTGAGCTCGGGCGACCTGCTCGGCCGGGAAGAGCGAGGTTTCTGAAAGGTGGGTGAGGAGCGGGATGGCCAGATGTCGGTCCAGATGCGGGATAAGGATCTGCGGTGAGCTCATGCGCCAAGTCCCTTGATCGTCCCGCGCACCTGGGTCAGGTCATGCTCGGCCATTTTTGGTGGATTGATGATGCGTGTAAGGCTGCAGAACAATAGAGTGGCAGCGTTGAAGAAGACGGTACAGGTGGTGAGCAACAGCTCGCGCGCTGAAATATGGAAATCACCGCATATCACCGTCGTGTGGCAGCCGGAAATTCGCCACCGGGACACCTGCGACGGGCCTGGGTGCGGGTTGCCGTAAAAAGGACGGTGGAGGTTGATCACTCTTCTACGTGCACCAGGGGGCATTGTTGGTAAGTGCAAAGTAGACCGATGCATGGTGTCATTGACAACTATCGCTCCACAGCAGCATGGCACAGCCAGAATCACGTCTGCCTAGAGTGAGGTCGACACTGAACCTTCGGACAGTCTCGTCAACGACCTCTCTACGAGCCACCAGCCGCCTTCATGCGCCGACTCCCTCAAAAACCACCGCGGCGCCCGCTCGAGCGAGTCCATTGCTGGCTCGCAAACCCAGCACACAGCTTCGCCCGGAGGCAGCATCAATAGCCCGTACAACAACCTCAAAACCACTTCGACCTGAGACTGGTTTGCCGTCGCGGACAACAGCGACAGGGATACATCCACCCGGCGCAGGTCTGGCAGCTCGTACGACCTCGACAAGACCTCCGCCAAGGGAGCCACCGACTAAAGCTCCTCAGCTCTCAAAGGCTCGCTCGCTGATGCAGCTTCCGAAAGCGCACGTGAGATCGTCACCCAAGAGTCAAGGGGTGATGGCTCCGCCCTCTCGGCGAGTCGCTTCGAAGCCCGACCTCCGGCAGCCAGTCCAGAGGATACCCAGCACTTCCAGCACGACCGAGGTGACGAAGCCAGTCCGCCGTGTCATATCGACCATCGAGCCGCTGCCTCTTTCTCCGAAAAAGACGATACGGCCGCCACCTGTCACGCCCGCCCGCAAGACTCCGCAGGCGGCCGACACCCCATTGCTCCCCCGGCTGGTCTCGCGCCCGTTCCCTACGAGTTCGATGCAGATGATCAAAGACGAGGAGAGACCGTTCGGCGACGAGCCTATCGTAAGTGAAGTCACGCTGGTGCATGCCACAAGCTGACGGAAGGGGGAGTCGCCGGTGAAAGCGCAGATCCAACCTCCGGGCATCTCGCAAGCAGTGAAAGCCGCCCTTGCAGCGAAAGACGCAGCGGAGAAGGACCGCGACGCCCTTCGCGCGGAGCTGAGGAAGATCAAAGCAGAGCGGGCGCCGGAGCGGTGGCGGCGCGTGATTGCGACAGGCGAGGAAGCCATCGAGGGGGAGAGGACGTTGAGGAAGTTGATCGACTTGACGCGGAAGATGATTCAAGAACAGGTCAAGTTGGGTGGGTGACCTACGACGGACGACACTTGCTGCTACGACTATGACGACGCTTGTACATGTTATTTAATGATAGATGATATGCCTTATAGAGTTATACGACTGCAACCCCTAATTGCTCAACAGAGCTTGTACAATATGATTCACCCTCAGATGTCGCAGATCGGTGTAGGTCTGACCACACCCGACAAACAGGATCGGCTGGCCCGTCACGTAGGTCATGGACAACGCCGCGCCGACCTTGTCGTCCTGCGGTCAGAGGGAACCCATTCCGCAATGCCCGTCAAGCGACCGAGGCGAGAAGCAACTCACAATCGTGTCAAACTTGGTCAGGATGATACCGTCGATGCCCCGCTTGCGGTGCGATCCGCCGGCGCTGGAAAAGTCCTTGAGCGACCGGTCGAACTTGGTCAGCTGGTCGACAGCCTCGTTGCCGACCAAGGCCTCCCCGACGAAGACGATCTTGTCCGGATTGTTGACCGTTACAAGCTAGGGTCAGCTGCCGTGTCCTTCGGAGTGGTCATCATCGGTCATAGACCGGACACCTACCTTGGCCAAAGCTCGCATGAGCGGCTCGTTGTCCTGCATTCGCCCCGCCGTGTCGATCAACACCACGTCAAAGTTGTTCTCCTTGGCTAAGGGTCAGCTACCGCTGCAAACGCCAGCGCCCGACTCACCATAGGCGATCGCATCTTTCGCGATGCCCGCAGCGTCCTTGCCGTATCCGCGCTCATACAGCTCAATTCCGCCCGACTCCTCGCTCAGCGCGCCCAGATTCCTTACATGCACACGCAGCTGCTCCACCGCGCCACTTCGGAACGTATCGCACGCGGCGATCAGCACCCTCAGCCCGTTCTGCAGCAGCCAGAAACAGACTTTGGACAGGTTGGTTGATTTGCCGACGCCGTTGACGCCGACAAAGGTGATTGCGTACGGGTCGGGAATGTCAATCGCGGCGGCTTTTTTCCGCTGGATCTCGAGGAGCAGGTCGGTCGAGGTCTTTGGCGTGAGTACGCGAGTGAGCGAGGCGGACAAGGCGTTTTGCACTTCCGTCTTCACGCCTGAATTTAGCCTTGCCTGTATTCGGTCTTAGACGCACTGGTCAAGCCGCCGAGCTTCTTCCCGACGAGAGCGGCGCCGACGCTCTCGCACATCTTCTCCGATATGTCCTTGGCAACATTCTTCGCCATCAGGTGCTTCTCCATCCCCGCCAGCACAGGCGAGAGATCCTCCTTGGTGAGCGTCTTCTTCCCCGTCAAGCGCGAAAACAGGCTCGTCCACCTGGATGACTCCGCCTCGATGTCTTGCTCCACCTTGAGCTCGCCCGTCGCCCGCGCCAGGATCTCCTCTTCGGTCGGTAGTGCTTCACGGCGGTAATCCCAGTCGGCGACCTCGTACGAGCCGTCTCTTGTCTTTACGCCCATCGCATCAGGCGACACCAAGCCCGTCACATCGACCGCCGCGTCCGGGTCAGCTGGGGCAGAGTAGTCCAGCGCGGCCATCTCCTCTTCCGTCGCGGCCGAGTCGCCCCATTTGCGCATGAGCTTTGAAGCATTCTTCGACGGCGAGGCGGAAGGCGACGGCGAGGATATCTTGCCCCGTCCGCGGCGTAAGCGGGTCTTGAGCTGTTGTACGTTCTTGGCGATCTCCTCGGCAGTGACGGCTGATTCTGCGGGGCCTGGTGTCAGATAAAGTGAAGAACCGAGTCGGGCAGCTTACTGCTCGCTCCGGCCGCAGCGGAGATTTGCGCCTGCTTCTGCAGACTCATTGGCTTCCTGTCCCCCTCGCAGCCCCTCAGCGCCCGGTCAAAGATCTGCTCCCACTTCTCCGCGACGAGTTGGTCCTGCAGCACACGCAATGCGGATGATGTGGCCAGTGTGTCGGACAATGAGTCTACCAGAGAACGGATGTACGGCTCGAACAGCGCGAGAAAGAGCTGCTTGACTTTGGCGAGCAGCGCCGGCACGTAGGTGAGCGGCAGCAGTGCCGGGAAGACCACGACGAACACAAGCCCCAGGCCGTTCTCCATCGTCCACCGCACGCTGTATCCGTCTTTCTCAAATCCATCGCCGCTAGACGCCGTCTTGCCCTCGATGAATGTTTCGCGGATGAGGGCGTTGACGGGGGAAGCGGGCGTGGGCGCAAGGCTCGCAAACGCCGGCGTGAAGGATTTGGACCATAGCACCAGGCCGCCTGTGGTCAGTGAAAGCCTAGAGCATCCGATCTGTGCTCACTCTGATGCGAGATGGAGATGTGGTCGAGCATGGTAGATAGCGATGGTGAGGGGTCGACGGTGAAATGTAGGTTCGAACTAATTCGCCGTGGTTTGTGTTTACCTTTCATCCACCCTCATATCGCGACACAATGCCGCCGAAGAAGCAGAGACATCTGCCGATACCGATCACGTACCCCGGCAAGGGTATGCCGAAGGAGCAGTGGGATGCATGCGTGGGAATTCTGTCAGAAGTGTACCATACGAAGGAGGGCAGGTGAGTTCAGCGCGTCTGGCCTAGAACGCGCTCACCTCTAGCCGGTACATCTGCGAGATCTTTCGCGAGCTGCCCGATAGGACGGTCTTTCCTGACTACTTTGAAGCGATCCCAGAGCCGGAATGCCTGGACGAGATTGCGGTGCGTTGCACGCCTACGTCAAAGTCAGAGCTGATCATAGAACAAGCTGGCAGGACCTAGCTACACGACGCCCGAGGCTTTCTTCCGGCAGCTCCACCTCGTCTTCCTCAATGCTATGCACTGTGCGTGTGAGGGCAGATATGTGTGCTTGTGCTGACTGCAGACAACGAGGAGCGATCCCGGATATACCTAGATGCGAAACGACTAGAAGCGCAGATACACGCAGGCTGGAAAGCTGCGGGCGTGTTTGCCAGTCCAGACCCGTACGCCAAACCTGCTCGCAAATCGGTTCCTCGAGCGACAACCTCTGCTACTCCTGCGCCTCCCACAACTTCGGCTCCAGCTCCTGTCGTGCAAGCGCCTCCTGTGGTCCCTTCCCCGGCACCAGTTCCCACTCCCGCTCCGGCCCCGGTAGCCGCTCCCACGCCTTCGCCCGCACCCGCGCCCGCACCGCTTCCCCAACATCCCCCCGCCGCACCGCCCGCACCTATAGCTCTCCCCTCAGCGGCCGGGCCCTCAGCGCAAGTCCTCGCCGACCGAGCTGTCATCACCGCCCTCGACACCGTGCTGCCCCGCTGGCAGGGCCCCGAGGCCGTTCTCCCTGGGCCGCCAATCGAGGGCATACCCGGGAGTGGATGGTGGGGTGAAGCAGACCACGTCGCCAACGCAGGCCCGTCCGACCGCATGCGCTCAGTGTTGAACACGCTCGAGCACTACCGACACGACAACGTCCGTCTCGCCGAGGTGTTCGATCTGATCCCGCCTGTGGCCGCTATCCCATACTTGTCCTTCAATGGTCCTGTCACATTCTCATCTATCAAGATCAACGCCAACGCGAACCGATATCGCACACTCCGTGATGTTGACATCGACATGGCGCGCCTGTTCGAAAAGGCTCGGCGGTTCTTCCCAGAGGGCTCTTCCAATTACGGAAAGGTGTTTATTCTTCAACGGCTATACAATGCTCTCACGGCGCAATACCCGCTCTTGCCGCCTATCAAGCAGTCGCCGACGCTGTTCTCCTCTATCCCGGCCGGGCCTGGGAATGCCAAGTCGCAGCATGAGATGAACCTGGAGCTGCGGGCAGGTGCTGCTGAGCAGGAAGTGGGTTACGGTATCACAACGTTTCGAGTGGGCACAAAGGATCGTGTATGGACCACCGAGGCGCGACACAAGGGCATGGCGTACCGAGTTGGTGAGTGTGCAAGTCTCATCAGATACAAGGCTCATCACAGGCGATTTTGTGCACCTGATCAACCCGGACGACGCGGCGAAGCCAATCGTCGGGCAGATCTTCAAGGCGTTTGTCCCGACCAAGGGACAGCGATCGCACCATGTCACCGTGTGTTGGTATCACCGCCCAGAACAGACGGTCCACACGCCCGACCGGACATTCTTCGACCGCGAGGTGTTCAAGACGAGCCACCTTTGCGATCATCCCGTCGAAGATATCCTAGAGCGAGTCAGCGCGCAGTTTTACGTCAAGTGGATACGCGGCAAGCCCAAGGCGCCCGAATACTACCCAGGATGGCCAAATTGTAAGTCGCGCGGGAAGAGTACCAACTGACGCCAGACATCTGCCACTCGCGGTACAACGATAAGCTGTGGTCCACGGTCCGGATCAAGAATTGGAACAGCTGCATCCCGGAAGAACTGCGGCAGACAGATTTCATGGCGGTGGTGAACTACGAACGCCAGGTCGAGCCGGAAGTCGTGTCCTCGCCTTTCCATCGAGGCATCACGGGGCCCGGTTTCTTTGGCGAACCCAAGGGTAAAGCGACGGAAGAGGACGATGAGGAGCCGAGGCCTGCGAAATCGGTGCCGAGCGTTACTGCCCCGGTTGCTGCGCCGGTCCCGACACCCCGAACAGCTCCTGTCGCTCCGCCTGTGGTGACGCCGGCACCGCGCGCGGCGCCACCTCAGCCCATGCCTATGCCAATACCCACGCCGGCGCCGATCCACACGCCATCACCTTCCCAACCCACTCAGCATCGCCCGCCTATCTCCGGATGGACCACAACACCCATCGCGCCGCCTAGTGCCCGTAGCTTGGGCACGATCTTTGGCGGGTCGCAGATTCTTGATCAGGTCGCGCAGAAGGACATGCTCCCGCCTGATACTGGTGAGTATTGGCCGTCGCGACTCGACCGGCATAAGCTGATGGCAGTCCGTCTCTTCGAGCGGGATGCACGGCACCAGGTGCTTTGGTTCTCGGGCCCGCCACTTGCTCCCGGGACGATACCTGTTCCGGAACGACCGACCCACTCTCTCGAGTACCTGCAGTACATTGCCAAGCGGAAGCGCAACGAACCGACGGAGAAGAAGGCGTTCAAGCGGAAGACTGAGGACGTGGCGGAATGGCCCAAGGCGGAGATGTGGTGGGCGGAGGGAATGACCGAGGAGCAGATCAACGAGGCGCTGAAAGCGACCATCCGGCAGTAGAAGTACATGAGGTCTTGGGCTCTGAGGTACGACCATGACGATGTGACATGTATAGGTCATCGCTGCGGGGCGCTTGCGGAGCGGAACAGTACCCGAGTCAAAGTACGATGCTGAGCAGATGTCCATATGCTATGCGCTACAAATACAACCTAATGCTACGCCTCCGCCTCTACATCGCCATGCTGTTTGGTCGATGCCCCAAAAATCTACAGTTTCTATGCTCTATCGCCCTCTATTCCAGCTCGTAGCCCGGTCCAGCCGGCTTGCCCACCATCGCCCTCGTCGTGTTATCCCTGCACCGCTTCAAGAACTTGAAGAGCGGGCTGCCGCCCGTGCCCCTCAACTCGCCCGTCGTTTGGGCAATGTCCACCTGCCCGACCAACTGCTGGATCCGCTCAGACGGCTGCCGCCTCGCCTGCTGCACGATGAACATGCTGACGATGCGCATGTGTTTCTCGCGGAACCGCCTGAGCGCATCCAGCGCCCCATCGTACGCCGCCGCGAGCTTGGGGTTGGTCTGCGCCTGCGCGAGGACCAGCTGGCGCAGGGGCGTGGGGTGGCCCGCTAGGTGTAGCAAAAACGAGCGGTGTTGCAGTGGCATGTACTGCAGCATGCGCTGGACGAACGTCGCTTCGTTGGGCTTGGACTGGCCGACGGGCTCCGAGTCGAGCACGATCGCTTCGTTCTCGCGGGGAGCGTGATCGACCGTCAAGAAGATGTCGATGGCGTGAATGAGGCTGCTCTGTCCGGCGGATGGCCCGGAGAATAGCGAGCCGGTGCGTGATTTCCCGCTCTGCGCATCCTCGGCCGCGTCGATGTCGTCCACACCCTGGAACTCCCATCCCTTGCTTTCAGGCCCGTCGGAGTCGCCGCCTTTGAACCATGGTCGGATAAGGTGGTAAAACTCTTCCGGGTCGATCTCCTTCATCATCGACAGGGTGATATCGCCGATGAGGTCAATGTGGACCGCTAGCTTGCGTAAATACGATGTCAAACGGCGCAAGGCGACCTCATCGGCGAGGAACAGCTCGTCGAGCGATTGTCGCATCAGGCGGAGGGCTTCAGCGCCAGCAATCTCGCATTGCGCCGAGATGATGTAGAACATCTCCTCTGAGCGGGTGTTGGTGAATGTCTCGAGCGCGCGCGAGGGCAGGTTGGTGATGGACACACCGGCGGATGGGTCGGTCGGCGCGAAGTTGTACAGCACCGTGTCCGAGTATGTCACAACGGGCGGAAGGCCGAGGAGGTTTGAGACGGTCACAACCGGGATGGAGATCGAGCGAGGGATGGGGAGGGCAGCCTGGGTCGTGTTGGCGTTGGGGGACGTGTGGACGTAGAAGTGAAGCAGGAAGGTGAGGACAAGATGGGCTCGGCGGAGGAGCTGGAGGGACGTTTGCGGTAGATCGAGCACCGGCATCTGGTTGTCAGCGGAGTAAACCTGGCGAGGGCGGACATACCATCTCGATGCCCTGTCGCCACAGACGGTCCTGTTCTCGCGGACCGCCTAGACGCAAGCCCACACTGCGCGCAGCGGCGAGCGCATCCTCCCACAGATCCCAGCTCGCAGGCAAGCGTTCAATGTTCTTGCTGCCGGGCAAGAAACCCGTGCGGACATCGACGTCGTAGTCTGCAGCGGCGAGCGAGGCGACGTTTGGCGCAAGTCCGTTTGCGGCGTGTGACGAGGTACCCGATGCCGAGGGATCGGAGACCTGGGCGTACGATGGCGGAAGCCCGAGGAAGTGACCGGGCGGGAGCGGTCGCTCTGGCGCGGTCATCGTGGTTGTGCGGATGTGTGATGGCGATGCACAAGGACAATGATGGGGTCGTCGTCGTGTGCTGGTTGCTGCTTTATAAGGCGTGATTTCTGTTGACGCCTGCTCGCGGCCGAAAAGTCGAGCCGGGGTCTCGCGCCCGGAGCAAAAAGCGTCTCTCCCCCTATTCTGCCGGCGAAACCCTGATCGGTCCATCATCCGGGCAGAACGGGCGTATGGACAACCATTACAAAGTGTGTCATCTCCGATTACAAAAATGGGCTCAAGCTGTAATTCATCATTTCCCGCACATTCGTAATACCACAGACCCTGCACGTGACTGGTGGCGACATCGCGCGATCCACGCGCGATCCGAGCCAATCCGCTAGGCGATATTTCCCGGCCAAGGCACTCTCGACCCGACCCGACGATCAGAGCGGTTTCATCGAACTTTTGGATTGAGGACCGCAGCATCCAACCATCTTATCACTCGTCGCCATGTTCGGTATCGCTGGAGCCAGGCTGCCTTGGCTCCCAGCTGCTCGCATCGTATCGCCACAGCCCCTGAGGACATTCTCGACTGGACTGCGCCTTGCGCCTCGGTTCAAGATCGTCCAACCGTTCCGACCTGCTCAGCCGGTACCCACCCGATCTTTCCGGTCCATACGGTCCCTCGCTACCGCCACGTTCGCGCCCGCTGAGGAGTCTGCCGCCGCTACCGCTACGCCAGAGACGGCAAGGACGATACCAAAGTCTCTACCGTACTGGCTATTCGGCTGCTCCGCGCTTGTCTTTGGAATTCTCATCATTGGCGGCCTGACTCGGCTGACGGAGTCCGGCCTGAGCATCACGGAATGGAATCTTGTCACTGGTATTCGCCCGCCTATCACTAAAGCAGAGTGGGACGCGGAATGGGAAAAATACAAGGTCTCGCCCGAGGGTGTCCTGTGAGTATCTAGGCAGAGGACTTCGCTGACTCCAGGCTGAACTCGAAGATTGAGATGAGCGAGTTCAAGAAGATCTTCTACATGGAATGGGGTCACCGAATTGCCGGTCGAGCTCTTGGTCTTGTGTAAGCCGAAGAACCGCAGGCGGCTGATTGCTCACCTTAGCTTTGCAATCCCCGCCGTCTACTACATGACCCGGTACAAGCTGCCCAAGGGTATTCCTACCCGCCTGATCGTGCTCGGCCTCGGTATCGGCTGCCAGGGAATCATCGGCTGGCTCATGGTCAAGTCTGGCTTGAACCAAGACATCATCGACACCAACAGCGTGCCCCGGGTGTCGCAGTACCGACTCGCCGCGCATTTCTCCGCCGCCGTCGCGCTGTACATTGGAATGCTCTCTACCGCCCTGTCTCTGCGACGCGACATGAAGGCGCCTGTGACTATCCCGGATATCGGCCCTATGCGCCGATTTAAGGGCATCGCTCACCTCGCGGCGGCCATGGTCTTCATAACGGCGGTTTCGGGTGCATTCGTTGCTGGCCTGGACGCTGGACTGGTCTACAACGAGTTCCCGACTATGGGCGGAAAGCTCGTGCCGCCGATGGACGAGCTGATGGACCCGCGATACGCCAAGTCAGGCGGCGACATATGGTGGAGGAATATCTTTGAGAACCCGGTCACGGCGCAGTTTGACCACCGCTTGTTTGTGAGTGGCTGCTGGTAGGAAGGCGCCGCGCTGACATCAGGCCACGACGACATTCTCGGTGCTGTTGTCCCTGCCGATTCTCGCCCGAGCACCTTCATTACGCTACGCCCTGCCGCGATACTCGCGCCGTCTTGTAGACCTTACCGCTGCAGCGGCCGTCACACAGGTCACTCTCGGCATCACCACCTTGCTCTACCTCGTCCCGATCCCGCTCGCCGCGATGCATCAAGCCGGCAGCGTCGTCCTCCTCACATGCCTCACCGCGTTGGGTGTCTCCCTGCGCCGTCCCCGTGCCGCCATACAATTGGCCAAGAAACTGTAACCATACTAGCATAGACCGCACCACTTATCATGACCATGCACGACTGATGTTCACCACGAGTTCAAGAGCAATGCGACAATGCATCATGTTCTCCGTCTACCAGCGACGATGGCGGCTTGTTCGATCGTCCATACGACGGCCTTGATCCAGTTGAACAGCTCCCGTACGGCTTCGTCCTGAAGTCAGTGGTGTCAGGGGTCAACGACTCACCAATCGCTCCGGGTCTTCTGATAGCGGGCGTTGAGAGCGCTGCTCCGGATGCCAGCCCGCCGCCTTGAACATCCCACCAATCTCGTCCAGATCCCTCGCGGTATTCTCCCGATTCTCGCGGTATGCCTCGAGCGCCTGTTGGTACGTCACCTCCGTGGGGTGGTCCTTCTGCAGGTACGGATTTGGTATTGTGACTGGCTCGCATGTGTGTCCGTCGAGGTCTGCCTCGTCATCGTAGACATACTCGTAGTCGTCTCCTTGGCCGTGGTCGTGATCGTGGGGGTGGTCGTGGTCGTGCTCATGATCGTGATCATGGTCATGATGGTGATGCCCATGCCCATGCCCGTGCCCGTGCCCATGGTGGTCGTGCTCGTCGTCGATGATCTCCTCGCAGTCGCACGTCCCGGGCTCATGGTCGCACTCGACATAATGACAGTCGCAGTCGCAGTCCCCGCATTCTTCCTCATCCGAATACTCCTCGTACACTGGTGAGTGTCTGCTGTCAGCCCTGTGGCCTTCACGCTACGCCGTGTATCGTGCAAGCAACTCACTGTCGACCACACGTGCACTCCTCCATGACCTCCTTGCCCTTTCCATTTCCCACCGGCTGTACGTGTGGCCCATGCCCGAGTGCGTGCCCATTGCCGTGCGCATACGCCGGCCCCCCATGTGCGTGTGCACCCTGCGGGACCGCCTGCCCGCCCACGCTCACTGCCGCTACGCCCTCCCGGTACCCCTTCAACTCCTTCTGCATGCGCATGAGTTTGGCCTTTTCCCGGTCGAGCGTCAACTTGGCCTCGAACAGCGCCGCCAGCGACGCCGGCAGGTCAATAGGCAGGTTTGGCGGTATTTCTCCATTGACGCCCGCCGCTGCGCCTGCGATCGCCGACAGCTGGCTCTGCGTGAGCTTGGGCAGCGCGTCGAGCCGGCCCAATGCGGAGTTTGACCATGTATGCAGTGCCGAGCTAAAGTCGGTCTCGATCGTGCTGGTCTGTGGAGTCGGCGGGAGCTGCTGCTGGTCCGCGTGTGGGTGAGGTTGCGAGATGGGTGCTGGTGCGGGGGCAGGATGGCGGGATGGGATCGGCGGTGGGCGTTTGTTCGTGCGTGGCTTTGAGCGGCCCATGGTGTGGGTTCTGGGGAGTGTGTACAAGAGGGTTGGAATTGGGCAAGCAATGAGCTCTTGGGGTGTGGTGGGGGATGGGTCGGAGCCGGGCGAAAGTGGAATGAGGGCACTGGAACTGGAACCTGAACTTGGAATTTGTGCTCAAATGGAGGATGCCGACTTTTTGCCGTTCTACTTCCACACTACACCCGAATCATCGTCATGACCCCCAAACGCATTGCTGTACTTATCTCGGGCGGAGGTGAGCCGAGAGACAAGTGAAAGTGCAAGTGAGGGTCGTCGCTCACGGCAGGGTCCAACCTTCAAGCGCTCATCGACGCCGCTGGGACGCCCGCCCTGCCCGACGCCGAAATCATCTTCGTCCTCTCGTCCCGGTCCAAGGTGTTCGGCCTCGAGCGCGCAGCGAAGCACTCCATCCCGTCCAGCGTCTGTGCGCTCAAGACGTATCTGAACAAGAACGAGGGGAAGACGAGGGAGGACTACGACGCGCACGTCGCGGGGCTGGTGCTCGAGCACAAGCCGGACTTGGTTGTCCTTGCCGGGTGGATGCACATCCTTTCGGACCGGTTCTTGGACGTGCTCGACGTGCCGTGCATCAACCTCCATCCGGCGCTTCCCGGCGCTTTCGACGGGGCGAACGCAATCGGCAGGGCATACGAGGCGGGCCAGAAGGGCGAGGTGGAGAAGACGGGCGCGATGGTGCACAAGGTGATCAAGGAGGTGGACAGGGGAGAGCCATTGGTCGTCAGGGAGGTGCCCATCAACAAGGACGAGACGCTCGAGCAGCTCGAGACGAGGATACACCAGGTCGAGCATGAGATCATCGTCGAAGGGGCGAAGAAGATCCTGGCGTTGTGAGGGGATTGCTCGCGAGCGCGGACGGCGAACTCCCGGAACGGCGGGTGTGAAGCAAAGGTGGGCAACGACGGTAACGGGAAGGCGCGACATTGCGCTGTTTATGACATAACGGTAGGATAGCTCATCAACATGCATATATTGGGGTTCTAGCGGACACTCCGATCGTACCTGAATAGTCCAGGTCAAGCGAACTCACTACAGCGTTGCTATCAGAAGAACCAATCTGCTCCGAGCATCCTTTTAGCGCTCATTCTAGTACTTCGCCTCGCCATGTGTGACGCCGAAGGCCCGGAAACGCGGGTAGCGTCGACATCGCAACACTCCCACCGCGGGGAATCCTCTTGTCGCATGTCCGAAGAGGTCTTCTCATTGCAATACTGCGTTCGTCAGGAAATCTCGAGATCGCTTGCCATGACCGGTGTACGCTTCGATCACTACGAAATACACCACAAGGAGGGCGATCACGACCAGGCTACAATCTTACCCGTCGCTGATTCACTAGTGTCTCTTCGTGTTCCCTCGGGCGAACCAGATTCATTTCATCGATGCCCCGGCACAGACGCGACTATGCCAAGGAGAGGGGTTACACCTACTCGCACACCGAATTCGAGGCGGAGGGGACCCTATACAGCCGGAACATCGTCGACGGTTCCGGTCGGAGTGCCCAGGCGCTCGATGCGAAGTGCATCAACTGTAGAGAGACCCGGGGGCCTTGCCGGCCGACTCCTGGGTCTAGCTCATGCCAGAAGTGCAGTGAGCCGCCTGTACTGACGTGTGTATACAATGCGCCGGCCGACATGGACTTGATAGCGAGTACCATCCCGGTGAACATCCCCATGAAGCTGGATTTGCAGACGATGCGGTGGTATAGGACAGACGACGGGCCTGGTTCACCGCCCCAAAGCCCTTTGGCACGCATGCAGATGCCCCTGCAATGGCCGCAGAAGGATCCTGCCGCGAAGTCCCCAGACACGGACAAACCTCGAGATGAGGAAGCGAATGCTGGTTCGCGGTATGGGCCTCCTTCGTTAGACATGCCAGTACCTGCACCCTCGACAGTGCCAGAAGTCTCCCAAGTGGACACCTTGCGCGCCTCGACGGATTTTTCAGCGCCGACTGACGGGAGAGACACGTTGTCCACAGGACATCGTGGTCCCGACGATCAGTCTCACGATGAAGAAAGTACCACACGCGTTGAAAAGCTCCCATTGGTCCGGTCTCCAGGGACGGACTGGCAGAGCTCTTCGAATGAATGGCCAGACGTCACGCGGAGCGTGGTAGGTGGACACGGGACGCCTCTTTCCAAAGGGCTCGCGGGACCACTGACGGATCCATCTGGCCTATACAGCTTTCACCCCACTGGGCACGAGGACATCAGCGCAGTAGCGTCTCCCGGCCCTTTGCCGGACGACCACCCTCTGCACCCGCTCAACTGGTAGGGTGTAACGAAAGTTCCGGCACGTGTGTCACCCAGACCGCTGGACCCAGCCTGTTAAAAGGGTGAAGGAGTGGCATCGATGCATTCGTATCAGGTGTGCCACTCTGCGATCAACGTGCAGCTAGACTCGCCGCCTGCCGCATCACACCCGTCTTCCGCGCAAACTCGACAGCAGGTCATCTCGCGGTTGCTCGCCCCGTCGCTTCGCCTTGAGGTGGTCAGCAATCAAGAATGCGACATCGAGCGACTGCTCGTAATTGAGTCGGGGGTCACAGTGCGTTCTGTAGTTGAACGACAGGTGCTTGTCTTCCAGCTCCATCGATCCTCCGATGCACTCGGTCTTCCGTCAGTGACGTTTCGCAGCCGACAGGATACTCACCACCGAGTAGCCGTCCTCGTTGACTTCGCCTGTCAGCTCGAGGTGTACTCCACCCAAGATCGTCTCCTTCTCGCGGTGGATCTCGAGCGAGCGGGTGATCTCCTGGATGATGTCGGCAAAGTGACGGGTCTTGAGCGATGGGTCTGTCTGGGATGATTTTGTGCTGTCATCAGTGCGCGGTCCCAATTGAGGTTTCGGTTGACCCACTTGCCGTGCTGTCGTTAGTGTCATGCTCAGCTTCGTGCGTTGTCCCACTCACCATTGCGTCACATTGCCAAACGACAACATGGTTGGTCGCCTTGACAGCGTCGATGTGTCCAGGCAAGTACTGGTCGACCTTGCCGGCGCCGTATCGACCGATGAGCGTGACCTTGCCAGCGATGCGGTCCGGGTTCACAACTGTCGTCAGCCCCTGCCACGGCACACGCAGACTCACTGTCCAGCACACGGACGAGCTCTTCGGGCTCCATCGTGGGCCCAACCTTGATACCGCTACTATAAGCGCCGTGAACAGTCGCTACCGCTTAGACTCACATCGGGTTGGCAATCCCCCTGAAATACTCCACGTGTGCTCCATCCAGCTGCCTCGTCCTATCTCCGATCCAAATGAAGTGGCTCGAGACGTTGTAGTGCTTGCCTGTGGTCGCCGGGCGGGAGACTCGTGCCGGAGATTGTGGGTAATCGTCCCTGACTCTCGACGTCGATCTCGAGATCGGGGGCGTGGAGAACGTGGTCCCTTGGTGCTCGTGGTACTCCCGCGTCAACGCCTCCTCGTACTCGAGCAACAACGCCTCGTGGCTCGTGAACAGATCGACTGTCTCCGCTCCGCCACGCGCACTTCCGCCCGCACTGCCCGTCGCGATCTTCATGAAGTCCAAGCTGTCCTTCAAGCTGTCGATCACCGTCGAGAACGCCGCTTGCAGCTCCGGCGAGCGCACATGCGAGAACGACCAGTCAAGCGGCTTGTGTAGGTCTGCAAACCCGGACGACAAGAGCGTTCGGATGTAGTTGAGCGTGGCGGTCGAGTGGAAGTACGCGCCTAGCAGTCGCTGTGGGTCGGGGTTGCGGTCGGAGACGTCGTAGCCGTTGACGTTGTCGCCTCGGAACGACAGCACCTCCTTTCCGTCGACCATCTCCGTAGGCTTGCTTCGGGGCTTGGCGTACTGGCCTGCGATTCGCATGATACGGACGACGGGCAGCCGCGAGCCGTGCAGAATGATCAGAGACATGAGCAGGACGCTGAGGTTGAGCTACGCAGCGGAAGCGGTGTCAAGCGACTCACAGGGACAGCTTGTGCTCGATAGGGTGTTGAGAGCAGTCATCAAACAGCTCGGCGCAGTCTCCACCCTGCAGCAAGAACGCCTTGCCCGCTGCGACATCCGCCAGCTGTTCCCGCAGCCTGTCAATTTCAGTCGGCGAGACGAGGGGCGGGAGTCGTCGTAGCTTGTTCAGCACGGTGTCGAGGTGCGCCTTGTCCTCGTATGTGACATCCTGCAGTCAGGATCAACTCTCGGCCGCCTTACTGTGGGCACTCACTTGCGCGATGGGCTTCTGCCTCCAGGAAGACGGAGACCAAGACATGGTTGAATGAAAGAAACAATTTCACGTGACTCGATGATGAAACGGCCCGTTTCGGTGACCTCGTTGCCCTCTCACTCACTCGCCTCCACATCAAGGTCCATCCTTTCTTTGTCGTTCCCTCCATACACTTGTCATCTTTGAGTCAACTGATCTTGCACCTTACTCCACTGCGATGGAGTTCCAAGACTTTGACGGGGCATCAAATGTGAGTCACTGGTGCTTCATCAGCTTGCCGCCTGCTAAGTCCAGTACGCTCTCGATCGAGACGATGTGCAGTCTGTATGGTCCGCCGCGCCCACCTCAACGACATCCCGAGCGCCGATCAAGCCGAGCGATCTGGGTCAAGGGCTCGGGAATGGTGTACACGGCCTCAGCGCTACGTTTGACAATCTCGACCTGGATGCACAGAGCCAACTGAACGGGAGGCACGGATACGGCGAGGATGAGTATGACGGTGGATATGACGGGTACGAAGAGCCGCTGGGCCACAATGTCGAGCACGCTTGCAAGTGAGTCTAGTACGGCTTTGATGCAGTCGACACCAGCTCACAACAGCTACTGCGGCATACACAACCCGCAGAGCGTGGTCAAGGTGAACCGGATCTTCCTCAACGCCGCGGCGCGACTTTGCTGACGATAGTGTCTGCACTGCAGCAAGTGGTTCTGCAACTCCCGGGGCAACACGTCCGCGTCGCACATCGTCAACCACCTGGTCAAGGCGAAGCATAAGGAGGTGATTCTGCACAAGGAGAGCGCGCTAGGGGAAACGATACCAGAATGTGAGTCGGCGGTCTAAGTTCTGACTCAGCTGACAGCAGGCTACAATTGCGGGAGCAAGAACGTCTTCATGCTGGGTTTCATCCCCGCAAAGAGTGATACTGTCGTCGTCCTCCTCTGCCGGTGCGTTGAGCAATACTGACCCGAAACATTAGCTGACGGCAGACAACCATGTGCAGCGCTGACAAATTCGCGAGATATCAATTGGGACACATCCCAATGGTCCGCCATCATCGACGACCGGTCCTTCCTTTCTTGGTTGGTCAAGGTCCCTTCCGAGGCGGAACAGCTCCGCGCGAGGCAAATCTCCCTAGCCCAAATCGCCAAATTGGAGGAGTTATGGCGCGAGAACCCGCAGGCAAAGCTCGAGGATGCCGAAGCGCAAACAGGAGAAGAGGAGATGCAACCTATCTTGCTAAGGTGGGCGATTTTGTTTTCGCATCTCTGACAGCAGATACGAAGATGCGTACCAATACCAAAACATCTTCGGCCCGCTCGTCAAGATCGAGGCGGACTACGACAAGCGGATGAAAGAATCGCAGACCGAAAATGATATCACCATCCGGTGGGACATGGGTTTGAATCAGCGCCGGCTCGCATGGTTCCAGATGCCAAAGCTGGAGAGCGGCGAGGTCAGACTGGCGGTTGGCGATGAACTCAAGCTGAAGTTTGTCGGCACGTCGGGGACCGGACTGGGCGGGATGAAGGGCCTGCAGGCGTTGTCCAAAGGAGGTTGGGGCGGTCTGACGGATAACGGATGGGAAGGTGTTGGCGGTGTCGTCAAGATCCCCAACAGTGAGTCTCACCACGCTGCTCGCAGCTAATCTCAGATGTATCGGACGAGATCTGCCTGGAGCTGCGCCGCAATGACGGTGTCCCGGTCGACTGCACGCACGGCTTCTCGGTTGATTTCGTATGGAAAGCGACCAGTTTCGACCGTATGCAGGCGGCCATGAAGACCTTTGCCATCGATGAGAAGAGTGTCAGCGGATACATTGTAAGTCGTTTCGATGGGCCTGGCGCTGACAGCAGTACCATAAGCTGCTCGGCCATGAGCTTGAGCCCCAAGTCCTGAGGACGCAGATGCCGAAACGTTTCTCCGCGCCAAATCTGCCAGAGCTCAATCACTCGCAGATGGCCGCCGTCAAGGCAGTCCTGCAAAAGCCCCTCAGCTTGATTCAGGGCCCGCCGGGTACGGGTAAAACCGTGACATCAGCGTCGATTGTTTACCACCTGGCCAAGATGAACCCTGGCCAAGTGCTCGTCTGTGCACCTTCCAACGTCGCCGTCGACCACCTGTGCGAAAAGATCCACCAGACCGGCCTCAAGGTCGTCCGACTTGCCGCAAAATCACGAGAAGCGCTCGACTCGAGCGTCGCCTTCTTGTCGCTTCATCAACAAGTCGCCAATGCCGACTCGCATCCCGAGCTGCAAAAGCTCATTCAACTCCGTAACGACCAGGGCGAGCTGAGCCAGTCCGACGAGCGCAAGTACAAGAGCTTGGTGAAGGCGTGCGAGAAGGATATCTTGAATGCTGCGGACGTGATTTGCACGACGTGTGTGGGAGCGGGTGACCCTCGACTCGCTAAATTCAAGTTCAGGACCGTCCTCATGGACGAGGCGACGCAGGCTGCTGAGCCAGGTGAGCTCTTGTCTGACAATTTCGACTTCGCTGACGTCAGAATGTATGATCCCGCTTGTGATGGGCTGCAAGCAAGCCGTTCTCGTCGGCGATCACCAGCAACTCGGTCCTGTCATCATGAACAAGAAGGCTGCCCGAGCTGGTCTCTCTCAGTCTCTGTTTGAGCGCCTCGTCGTCCTCGGTAACCGGCCCATCCGACTGCAAGTGCAATACCGAATGCACCCCTGCCTCTCCGAGTTCCCCTCGAACATGTTCTACGAAGGAACGCTACAAAACGGTGTCACCGCCCCAGAGCGCTTGCGAAAGAATGTCGACTTCCCCTGGCCCGTCTCCGACACGCCCATGTTCTTCCACCAGAACCTCGGCACCGAGGAGATCTCCAGCAGCGGTACCTCCTTCCTCAATCGAACGGAAGCGTCCAACGTGGAGAAAATGGTCACGAAGTTTTTCAAGTCCGGTGTGCTGCCCTCCCAGATCGGAGTCATCACGCCGTACGAGGGCCAACGCTCGTACATTGCAACGTACATGCAGCTGCATGGTTCGCTCAAGAAGGAGCTGTACAAGGATGTCGAGGTCGCTTCCGTCGACGCATTCCAGGGACGAGAAAAGGACTACATCATTCTCAGTTGTGTGCGAAGCAACGAGCACCAGGGGATTGGTTTCCTTAATGACCCAAGACGACTCAACGTGGCCTTGACTCGGGCAAAGTACGGCACAGTCATTCTTGGCAATCCCAAGGTCCTCAGCAAGGTGATTTCAGTCTATATGTTCTTCGCTGACCGCAGCACCCGTTATGGCTCTACCTCCTCACCCACTTCAAGGAACGCGGGTGCTTTGTCGAGGGCCCGCTGACCAATCTCCAACCGTCCATGATTCAATTCTCCCGCCCCAAGAAATCGCTCGCATCCGCGCTCGACCCGTTCAAGCGCCACGAGTCGTCCGCCAACGAGTACATGGACAAGGGCCGCGTGCCTGGCCCCGCGCCATCCCGGTTCGACCCCTCGTACTACCGCACACACGACTCGCTCGCAGGCTTCATCCCCGCCGATGCACAGTCGGTCGTCTCGCAGGCGGTTTCGGCCTTCCCGCTCATGCCCAAGGGCAAGTACCCAGGCTACACATCCTCGGTCGTATCGCAGCAGCCGGACGGTACGTCCGCCGCGCCCAGTATCGCCTTCTCGCAGTTTGACCGACTGCCCGCGGGCATGGACCCCGGCAAGCCGGGCCTCGGCGGCCTGGGTGGTCTCGGCGGGATGGGCGGTCCCGGACGCCGCAGACTCAGCTTCAGCAGTGTCGCGCCGAGCGATGCGCCCACGGCGAGCATGTACGCGTTCGGGTACAAGGCGGGGGACGATGATGCGCAGTCGATCGCGCCGAGTCAGGCGGGCATGACCGAGTTCTAGTCTGTGCGGCCAAAGTGTATGGTGCGGGTGAGCCGGGAACCGACTCCAGCGCTGCAGGCTAGCTGCCCCATTGATGGTTGCACTGCAGGCTGCTCGACGTCACCCTGCGGCGATCAAGCAAGGTCCTGTGCGAGGCAACCTCGCCTTAGCAGCGCAGCGTACCCCGAGCTGCGTCTCACGGCAGCGGGTCGAAGCGAAGCGATCTCAGCGCATGTATCTATTGTCTATGCATGATCATCGTGCCGGACGTCACTGTCGTTATGTGTCCTCCAGCTCCTGTTCAAAGAGCAGCAATGTCCTGGATGAGGTCGACGGTGCCCTCTGCCCAGCCGAGGTTGTTGTGCCCACCCGCCAGACCCTCCCACCAGACCACATCCCCGCCATTCTGGACCGCACGACCCAAGCGCGAAATCCGGCCCCAGCCTGGGTAGTTTTGCTCCGTGACTCCAGCGCCTCCCACGGTGATTCGCTTAGCATCGCGGACGAGGTGGTTGAAGAGGGTTTCAGAGTGGAAGTGCGGGATGATCGAGTCGTCCTTTGCGCACAAGATGAGCGTGGGCGACCTGGCTTGCTGTTCGTGAGCTTCGTCCGTGAGGTGCAATACAAGCTCCACAGTACCCACCAGTAGACTCGTCGCCGAGTCGAACTTGGCTTCGAGCGTGCCCAGGAGGCGTCCTGCCGGTCAGTCGGGGTCCGCACGTGACGGGGATGAACCATGCCGGACGGTATGGAGACCCACTCTGCAACGCCGGGAACGCCTTCAATGGCTTCAATAGGGGAATGACCCAGAACAAGGTGTAGTCCAGCATCAGCTCGTGGAGGGACGAGAACGGCGCGATCAGCACGAGCGCCCGGGGAAAGATGCCTGCGATCAGATATGATCTGCGAAATGCCCCTTCGCTCACTTTCCAACGCTAGACTGCCCGCCAGGGCGGACACCACCCCGGTCCCCAGACTCTGCCCGACCAGTATGATCTCCTTCGACGCGTCTTTGCCTCCCGTACCACAAGCATGCGAAGCCACGTAGTCCCAGGCTGCTCGCGCGTCGAGCAGCAGGCCCGCTTCGGACGGCGTACCGGTCGAGTCCCCAAACCCGCGGTAGTCGATCACGAGCACGTTCCTGCGAGTCAACACGAGTAGTTCCGGTCACCGGGTTTGGGCGATTGGAGTAAGTTCGTTCGATATACACTCACACGTCGAGAGTGTTGGAAAATGCACTGTACCCCCGTATCCTGTGCTTCGTCGCCCTCATGCCGGCCTGCGGTCAGCTCCACAGCCGAGATCAGGCTTTGGGATCCTACGTTGCCGTGAAAGTAGATGATGGTCGGCCTCTCCGACAGGGCGTTTTCGAAGACAGACGTAGGTAGAGCAGCAGTTGGAACCACACCAGACTTGAGGTAAACCGAGCGGGGGCTGCTCATTAGCTGATTGAACAGCGGATGATCATCGGGTTCGGTTGCAGACCGCAACTCACAGTACATGCCATGCGCCGATCGTCTCGCCGTCCGTGGTGTTCAAGTACAGATTGCGAGTCTTGTAAGCTGTCGTCAGCTATGTACGATGCACCGATGCGGAGTAGCTCACGGGCAAGACCATACCGCTCGGGGTTGTTATAATTGACAAAGAGAGGATACTGCAGCCGGTGGACGTAGAGGGCTCTGCTGTGAGCGATGGCCCAGGGCTGTCGAAGTTTGTGCCCACTCCGTCTGCAGCGCTGGCAGGGTGAAGAGACTAAGGACGACGACATAGAGAGCACCAAGCGCGATGAGTGGGTAGACAGCGACTTTGAGCAGCTTTGTGCTGGACGTCATGGTCGAGGTCAAGTATCGACCGTGTTTCACCGCCTGTTTCACCTTATGGATCTCGCTTACGAGCGCCTCGACATGAGATATACAGCGAGATCGCACGGAAACGCAGGACTCATCTGCGTCAACTGACAGCTACTGCATAGGGAACTAGACTGGACTGTGCGAACAACTACTGTGCAAGCTCTTCACTACGACTTGACCGCCTCGTCGTGGAAGGCGAATCCCTCGACATGCTTCGCTCCCGGAATATCGCTCAACCACTCCACCCTGTCTGCCGTGTACTCCTCGATTTCCGGGCGCAGCACCGTATCGTGCAGCCGGTGGTCGTCGACGGTTCCGACACGCAGGAAGTACGTGCCTGGGTAGCTTGAGCCCTGGCGGTACATCAAAGTCCCGCAGGTGCTGCAAAAGCCGTTGGTCATCGTACCGCCCGTAGCCGTCGTTTCCTTCTGACCGAATTTCGTCAGCTTGTCCTCGCCTCGGGCAAAGGTCGTGTGCGACGCGAGGGTCGTGAAGTTGGTTGCGAACGCCGAGGCGGTGACCTTGCGGCAGTCAGTGCAGTGACAGACGAACGTGCCGACCAGGCCGGGCTTGGTCAGCGGCTGCATCGTCAGCGCGAGCCGGGTAGACTGTTCTGCGACTCACTACGACGAGCTGCACTGCTCCACAGAAACACGTCGCGGTCGCTTGCTCCTCACTTGACCAGCCATCGTGCGTCAGGCTGGCATTGGCCGGGATGTTGGCGTCGGCGCGGGGGGACATGGTCAGACGTAGTGAGGGCGCGGAAAGCAGAGGAGGGGCGTGTCACAGGCCACATGCCGTCAATGTCGAGGTCTTATACCGATGAGCGATATTGTTCCCCACGGGAATGTATGACAAAGCTGCCGGTCCATGACAAAGCCGGCACGGCTGGGGACGAAGGCGTGGACCTAGGACGAACCACAAGCTTACGACACGGATGACTCAGGTTGAAAGTGGGATCGCCCACCATCAGTGGAGGACCGGAGAATCGTGTCCGGCGTGGCCAGTCGCCGGCACCGTCGTGCCGGCATGTACCCCGTCGCAGAATATTCCGCCCAGGGGCTAGCGCCGACCCCGCGAAACGTTCGGCGCGCATGCCCACTCCGGCATTTGCGCTTGTCACTATGACGATCGCCTTCTGCGCGTCTCTCAAACCCAGGCTGATGCATGATGGATCGCGCCGGATCCCTGTATATACTATGATGGAATGTCCACTCGCATCTGGTGTCCACGTCATGGGTCACACCTCATCCTCCACATCGCCCCTCAAAGCCACTTCCGGGCACAGTCGATTCAGGAACATCTGCACCATCATATCGTCGACAAGCCGCTTGGAATGACCCACACCCCACGGAGCCCTGAATGTCAGCTGGACGTTCATAAACCCAAGCGTTATCTGCATGCCAACTCACCGCCCGTAATGCGGCCCCGTGTTCATCTCCCCGTCAAAGTGCCATGGCCACGTCACTTCGTACGAGTCCAGGTAGGTCAAGGCCCCGCCAAGCTGCTCTCTGTTGTAGCTCTCCAGGTAATCCCTCTCGAGCAGATTTAACATCTCCATGCTTTGGGGGTTCATCGGCGTCGCCAGCATGGCGTTGATGTGGTACGGCGGGGTATTGCTGTATCGGTAGATGACTTGCGGCCGTCGACCATCCGCCTG